>JAFIDM010043549.1:82464-97014 GCA_023159025.1 Thereuonema tuberculata
TTTATTTACTTAATTTTTGCTTACATTTCTTTATTCACTAAGTTAATAAGACAATAAAGGATCTTAACATAAAGATAATCAAAGAAAAAAAATATGACCAAAAAAAAAGGAGGACTTACTATTAGAAAAAAGGAAATACGAGGAAATAATACGTATTATAAAAATAAAATCCTTTCCACTGATTTGATTCGTGATTTCGAATGTAAGTTAAAAGTTCAATGCTATGCACTTCTCATTTTTAAGCTATTAAAGAAATAAAAAATAAAACCAAAATAAATAACGAGAAGATGTTTTAATAATAGACCAAATATATAAAATAATTTATTAAGTAATCCATCCGTACTTTTAAAACAATAAAAATGCAATTAAAATTCACAAGCAGTGTGAGTTTGCTTTTTTTATGATTTTTACGACGCCATAACTTATAATTTATTTATCGATAATGTGTCTTTGTATTATATATAAATGTAGAACTCATGTAGAAGGTTTCCTTATATCTGCTTCTATTCCAGTTAGAATAAGTTGAATAATCTTTCCGAATTTGGAAACCTTCAAATTTTATCAGTGACTTTCGATGAATAAGGTTATACCAGAACTCGTTGCCAGATGGCGTTATGTACTTCGATACTCTACTGTCTCTGCGTTAATTGCATATCAGTATCGCCGTCTGGTGTCTAACGGCAAAACGACCAAAGTTTGGGACAAAAATTAGCCCGCTTTGCGACCGATTCCGCACCTTAGATTCATGTTATTTAATTAACACAATCTAATGATTCATTCTGAAACTTTCATTAAAATCTGCAAAAGTAAGGTTGGAGAGGTTCCCTTGTAAGTTCTTCCAGCATAAAAATTGACTCAGAGAACATATTCCATTACATCCTTGAAGATAGAGAACTTCACAATAAAGCACATTCAGAGTGAGTGAGATATATTTTTCAAAGTAAACTACAGAACGATATTCGCGCTGAACCTTTTTAGCTCTCTAGTGTTAAGAAAATGCAAAATTTCTACTAGATGCAAAGTGGGACTTTTTTTTATTTATTCAAAAAACTTTTCATCAATTAAGATTCTGTTTGTTTTTGAAAAGAGCAAACAAAAAACAAGGTAGGGAAAACGATTAGTCAACCCATCACAATGCTTCGCAACGCCTTCTGATAATTGATATTGCTTTAATTACCTTATGTTTATTTCCAATAAATGCAACAATTGCGGCTTTTTAAAATCACATTTGTAATGCAACTCTATAACAATCACTATAAATGTGATTGTTGCGAATGCAAAAGACAATGCTGATCTTATCAGAAGACTAAACAAATGTAGTTTTGGTTTAATTATTCGTTTGTTGTTACTTTGTCATCCTTTTTTTTTTGTTCTGTCCCATATTTCATCTTAACGGCAGATTTGGGAGCGACTTTTTTTCACGGAATCCTTCTCCTCATGCCTATCATGTAAGTGATAGGTCTGGTGCTCTGGCAGATCAACGAAGTGTAGGAACACCATGTAGACACATTTTAGGGATATTCGCCGTAAGTAACGGCTCTGGAAGAAATGAAACAATGCAATGAAACATGTTGTTACAACAACATAGGCAGAATGGAAGGTGGCAGGATGGTCTCAACGTAACTTTGTGCTTTCACAGTATTTCGAAGAACAACTAATGCAATTCTCCCCAAAGGCTAGGTGTTAGGGAAACGCTCGGTGTGACTCCCATGACGTCCCAAAGTTAACAGAAAAGCGCAAGCGTCAACGGAGGTTGACGTGCTGTCGTTTCGCTCCGCAACTCATCTCCACATCAACGGACCAATAACATAAGTATTATCATTTATTTTCTAATTAATGGTACATGTAAAACAATACAATTAATCATGAGCAATTATATAAAATACACAATTAAATGCAACGAATGTGGTATCATCCTATTAATAGGCAAAAGTTGTACGGATAAAATTTGTAAATTTGTAATTTGAAATTACCAATCACAGTGCAGCGTTGGAACATGTCAGACATGACGTCACGCCCATGTTTAAAGATGACATCTCTATTATTTTCTCCACTTCACCACGACGGATCTTGATTACACGATTATTATCAGCGTATTGAGATTTTCTATCCCACATAAATGAAGTTTACACTGAAATGCATGAAGTTCATGCGTCAAAATTTATCAGACACTTTGTAAAACCTCGGTTTTTACATAATTTCTGCTGTGTAGCCACTCGCTCACTAATCAACAAGTAGTAGACAATGACGATGCACGTACCGTCATTGTTGTCCAGACAGGATTATTGGTATTGTCTGTTGGACATTCGTTATTGTTACTGTTATTGTTGAAACTGGTAAATCAATTTTTTATTTTCTTTTATTTTAACAAAATTTGGCTTAGTCATTCAAATTATTGCGGAAGTCACGGGCTATTGCGGAAGTCATGGCTTTTAAAAAATGAGCTTAGAACATCTTTTTCAAAAATTTCAGGGTATTTCAAAAATGTGGCATTTATTTTAGTTCCGTTAATATTGCCTCAATTTAGACGAGCCTATTCTTTTAGGGCAGCAGGTTGCCATTATGTTTCATAATGAGAAACCGCAGGGTTGGCTACTACGAAAGTGGTAAATCAATTTTTTACTTTTTTTATTTTAACAATATTATAATATTATTTTAACAAATAAGCCGATATTCAAATTACATATGGGCAGTTGTAGAAGTCATGGCTTCTAAAAAAATTAGCTTAGAACATCTTTTTCAATCTTGTGTTTTTCAAAAATGTGAAATTTGTTTTACTTCCGTGAATATTTCACTAGTAATAATGAAAAAGGCAGAATTGCGTTGCAAGTCATGCGGTATTGAACAGCATGACAAATGTTTAAGCACGGAAGAAGAAATGGATATATCCACGCCTCAATGAAGAAGTCGATGGAAATGTGCTAAATGTAAAAACATAACTATAAGAACTAAAAAAAAATTACTAACATAAGCAGAGATACAAAGGAAAAAAAATAGAAATGAGACCTCGTTCTAGGCGACATCCCTAATGAAGGAAATAGAACAGCCTATACATTCAATAGAGACCGGACTGGCCCAAGCCATTATGAAAGAATTGACAGAAATAAAGGAGTCAATGGAATTCTTGAATAAATAATATGATGATATTATTATAGAAAGATTACATATATTCAACAAAAACCAAAAAGAAATGGAAGAAGAACAAAAGAATCTAGAAATATAAAATAAAACTCTCAAGGAGACCATGTTGAATATAGAGGAAGATATGAATAAATTGGAAAAGCAGATGAGAAAAAATAATATAGAATTTCTGGTATGCAAGAGAACGAGAATGAGAATCTCTCAGAAATTATAGGAAAATTAGCTGAAATTCTACAAGTGGAAAATACAACACACAAGGTGGAAGTCGCACACAGATTTGGAGGATTCCAAACACAAAAAAAAGACCAATTATAATGAAATTCGGAAAAGAAAAGAAAGAGAAAAATGGCTAAAATCTTTTAAAACAAAGAGAAATATAACAAATAATGATATTTTTGACAACAAAAATAATTCAAAGATATACATAAACGAGAATTTAACAAAAAAAAAATGAAAAATCTTTTTTGGAAAACAAAACAAGAAGCTAAAACAAAGGGATTCAAATTCATATGAATAGAAAACCAAGAAATCCTAATAAGGAAGAATCAATCTTCTAGAGTAACAAAAATCACAAATGAAGAAGATTTAAAATCAATATAAAGACTAAAAAAATTACCAAAAAATGGAAAACAGTAACCTAAAAATTTAATTAGATAATGTAAAAATAATAGAAGAAATTGATAATTGGACTCCAAATAGTAAAAATAAGAATATAATATTCCTAAATATAAGAAGCCTAAAATCAAATTTCCTATATTTAATGACGAATAATTAAATAAAAAAAAATAATTTATATAGATATCATAATTCTGGTAGAGGTTAATATAAAAGACGAGGAAATTTTTCTATTTAATATTAATGAATTTAAAAAAGATTACAAATTGAGGAGAAATTCAAGAGGTGGAGGAATTATATTTTTTTATCGAGAAAATTATAATGTTCAAGTAGAAAGTGAGGAAGCTATAAGGCATGAATATTTAATTGGTTCATTTAATAATAAATCCTTCTTAATGAAAGAGCTAATTATTTATATCATGTATAAACCTCCTCATACGGATAAAAAAACATTTATAAAGGAATTAAAAGACAACATGCATTAAATACAGAAAAAAGAAAAAAAAATATCATTTGTATTGTGGAATAAATATAAGAGAAAAAATTCAAAATAAAATAAGTCTGAAATATGTTATTATGTTATATAATCTAGGTTTCTTGAATCATACACATAAAATTACAAGATCGGCTAAAACAAAAATTTCAAAATCAAAAGTAGAATCTTTTAATATCAATGCTAACATTATACAATGGGACATTTCGGAGCACTACAGTATTTTGCTTGAAATTGAAAAGTTAGGATTACAAACAAAAAAAGAAAGTATTAACAATGAGGAAAAAAAATAATAATAGATGCTGATTTTTTTAAATAAAGAATTAATATTATAAATAGATGACATAAAAAGGAATAAAGAAGAAAATCCAAACAAAATTATAAAGAAATTAAACAAATCAATAAATTAAGCAAAAAATAATTAAAAAAAAAATAATCAAAGATGATAGAAAAAGAGTCCAAAATGAAAGACAAAATCAAAATTATAAAAAAATTTGGATGAATTCTCATTTACTGAAACACATTGAGGAAAAAAATAACTTATATAAAAAATACACAAAAAATAAAACAAACGAAAAGTTGGAAAGAGAATATAAAAAAAAAAAAATTGGTTGAAAAATCAAAAAAACAAACAAAAGAATAAATATTATAGGAAAATGATAAAGGACGATGCAAATGCTAATTCAAATGTATGGAAGATTTTAAATATTAATATAATTGGAAAGCATAACAGAAATAAAACCTCAAACTATTCAAACTTATTAGAAAACTACAATATCAAAATATTTTTTAATCACCTAAGTAAAAATTTTACTCAGAATGTAAATGCTACCAATACAAATAACAAAAATAGTAGAATGATGAACGAAGTAAAACAGGTTTCTGAACTGAATTCTATGGCATTAATATTTCCAAATGAAAATGATATAAAAGAAATTATAAATAATCAAAAGACAAAATATTCCTTTGGACCAGATTTAGTAAATACGATTCACATTAAAGATATAAAAGAAAATTCTGTTGGCTGAACTTTTTCAAAAAAATTATTATACTGGTATTTATCCCAATTCATGAAAGATTTCATACACAATTCCTATTTATAAGGGAGGAAATCAAAATGATTTAACATTTACAGGCCTATTTCACTAATCTCTAATCTATCAAAATTATTGAAAGCTATTTAACTAAAAAAATTTATAACTACTTAAGCCAAAAGAAACTCTTAAATAGCAATCAATATGCGTACCAAAAAAAATAAAAGTTCTTTAAATTTATTAAATACAGTAAAAGATTTATATATAAATGAGTCTTTAAATAATGTAAAAATTATTTATGTTGCATTTATTGACTTTAGGAAGGCTTTTGATTCTATAGATCACAAGATTTTACTTCAAAAAATTAATCAAATGGGAAAAACAGGAAACATATATAAAATTATAGAAAACTATTTGAAAAAGCGGAAGTTTAATATTAAAATTGGGAATAACATCATTCGAATACATAAATAGAGAAGAGGGATACCACAAGAATCAAATTTGGGCCCCCTTTTATTTAACATATATATAAATTCAATAAGCAACAACTGTTACGGATCACCCTGTACTTCAATAGAAGATACGAAATATAATCTAATGCACTAGGAAGCTTACACCCAATAAAGATATGTGTTGAAGATAAAATCTAGCTGGTGGAACCACTGGGCCCAAGAAAAATTCCACTGCTAAAACTGGATAAATATAATACCAGGTGAAAGAAATATAAGCAATTCGGGTAGATAAAAAAAAAACAACAACAACATATATTTATCAATAAAATCAATGCAATACAATAATACACAATGAAATTAAATAAAAAGTAGCCTTACAATATTACATATCAAAAGAACAAATGTAAGGATAATACACACTAATAATCTATAGAGTAAATGATAACAATGAGGTTAAACAGTAATATGAAATTGCATAAATAGTCCCACAATAATCAATGTCTCTATAATGATGACAGTCTGAAGAACAGTCGTTCTAAAATAAAACATACTTCTACACCAGTGTCTTTCTTAAAGTTCACATCAGTTCAGAAAATAGTTGTTACTCACAAGTTCAGCCTCTTTGACTTGGATAGTCAGGAAAATAAACATTGGGTATACCCACTGAAAATCACAAAATTTGTGCTCGTCGAAATTCCCACATAAACACCGGGAAATACAAGACGAACTTGACCTTATCCCTCTCACTTTTGCGATCGTCCCACACATCCAACAATGTCTGCCTAGATTTATCCTTAGTTTGTCTCGACGTGTACGATTATTCTGTTTTCGTTTGATAATAACAAGCTGATATCCCGGAAACTGACTGTATGTTAACAGAAATGGTCTCAATGTATCCGGAGAAGTAGAACCAATAGGATGAAACACAGTCTCATCATTAACTGAGCCTAGAGATAGCAAGACAAGCCGTATTCCGATTCCCAAAATCTCACTTTTCTCTGACCGTGGGTGACACGTCCGTCACCCCGGACGTTCCACGGCGAGACTGCCTCAGAAGTTTCATGGAGCTTTAAATAGGCATGGTGACGTAGACAACGGTCAGCCAATGGCCCCTCAAGAAACAAAGGGTGACCAGAAACTCCAAATGACATCATCGGAGTCTTACTGAGAAAATAAAATGGCTATACTCTCTCGCCAGCATAAAAAGTTACTCCAGTAAAAACAAAGTTACATGTAATAAACTATACAATAGTCAGCAGATAACAATAATAAAGTTAACATAAGATGGAAGGGAATGAGAATATTAAAAAAAATGAAAAATAAGGAGGTTTAATGTGAAAGCTTTCCAAGCCAAGTTTAATTGAAAAAAAATAAAGAGAGGAAAAGAGATAAAAAAAAATGGCGCAGAAAGCAAGAAAGCAAAAACAAGCCAAAAGTCACTTAAGCGTCAACAAAGAGACATAACGAGACGAGCTTGAGTCAAAGAAAAGGTATGAGAAGGCAAATAAAATAAGAAAGAAATAAAAGACCGTAGGATAACAGATTGATTTTTACGTGCGCTAGTCATAGTTTAATCCAATAAATGAAGCCGACGCACAAATATACAGAATAAAAAACTATTTTAATAAAAACTAGTCGGCTACCCGTCGCTTCGCTCCGGAAGCATCGCGTATGTAACGGAAAACAATTTGTTATTTATTAAAAAAAAACACACACAAATTACATCAAGTAAAATAAAACTAAAATTTTTTTAAAGTTTTTTTTTATTTTAATTTTTGATGTATATATTCTCTCAATTCACGACTGCTTTTAGAATCAGCGTGTGAATCATATATCTGTGATATATTTTTTTTTTTTATAGAGATTAGAATGTAATCCTTGTGGTCTAATGCCTAAGACGTCTAACTTCGGAGCAGAAGGTTGCATGTTGGATTCCAGTAGATAACTTGTAGAAATTATTTCTATTTTTGTAAATTACAATAATTGCACCAGACCGAAAGAGAAATAAAAGATTTTCGTAATATAGATACAATTTTCTGTCGCTTTTGAGCTACAAATAGTGAGCTTTCAGTATTCTACTTAATAGAAATAGTGCTTCTTTCTTTCTTGAGTCTCTTTTTTTTATTTCCATTGATACTTTACAGTGGTTTTTGAGTTAGAAATAGTGATTGTTTTTGAGTAACAAATAGCGATTTTTCAATATTCTACCTAATAGAAATAGTGATTATTTTTTTTTCTGATCTTTTTTATCCAATTCCAATTGATACTTTTCAGTGGTTTTTGAGTTACAAATAGTGAAAATTATCTATATCTATTAGGTAGGCCATCAGATTGTTCGATGTAGATATTTGAAGAAGAGATTTCAGCTGGACGTTAGTTGATATAGATGATAAATGAAGATCATAGCTTATATACGAAATTCTTCGCAACAAATTGATTGTGAGTATTCTTTAGAGTGAAGATAACCAAATTCTGTTGAATTGTGACTCAAAGACCTAAAGTTGTATGTGAGTTAAGACAACGTTTTCCAATTATATGGCAACTTTATTTAGAGTTTGTCCTTGAGCTTTATTGATAAATATCGCATAAGAAGGTCTGATCGGAAATTGTTTTCTTGTGAAAGTGAATGGAAGTAGATTACCGCATGGTTCCATAGACATCCTATGGATGAAAACAAAATCTCTTTGTGAGTTCTGTTATAATTTCGGTTTCTATGAGATCATTATCGAATGAACAGCATTTAAGTTGAGTTCCATTGCAGTATGCAAACTTGGGATTGATGTTTCGTAACAATATTATCGGAGATCCAATCTTCAATGACAAACGATGTTGAGGAATTCCGCTGAGATTCAATGCGTTCAGACACTCGGGCATATACAGATGTTCGTGTGGTGAATTATCAGAAGTGTCAATTTTATTCGCACTTGTATTGTATGCTCTGTAGTCTCTCCTTGTATTCTTAGACTTATCATTCGATTGATGTTATCGACACTCTCGTTCAACTCGTTTATCCAATTCCAATTGATATATTTCAGTGGTTTTTAAGTTACAAATATTGATTTCTCAGTATTCTACCTAATGACGTACTGCTTCTTTCTTTTTTGACTTTCTTTTTAATTACAATTGTTACTTTTCAGTCAAAGTCAGTTCAGTTTTGACAGATAAGTCAAAAAAGCAATATCAAAAGAGTTGTAGTTTCCATGGCCTAATGAGTAAGATGTCTGGCTTCGGATCAGAAGGTTGCAGGTTCGATTCCTGTCGCGGATGTTTCATTGAAAAAATTCTTTCTATTTTTCATTCTCACAGAAAACTGCGCCGGACAGACACACAGACTGAAAGACAGAGAAATAAAAGATTTTAGTAATATAGATTGTCACTTTTCAGTGACGTTTGAGTTACATTTATTAATGGTTTTTGAGTTGCAAATAGTGATTTTTTCGGTATTCCACCTAAAAAAAAAGAGTGCTTCTCTCTTTCTTGACTTTTACTTTCTTTTCTTTACTCCAACATCTGGCGTGTACACCCACATATTTTTCAATATCACGTAGGATTTGGTTAAGTAAGAATATTTAAAATATTGCAACGTTTCGGCAATTATCGTTCTAATTGTCAGTTTCGAATTACAAATAAACTGACTGTTGTGAAATAAATAAACAATCTTGAGATTCAAAAAAAAGATTGAATACATTCCTTATTGATGGGGGAAAGGGAAGGAGATATAAGTCAAAAAACCATATGAAGAGAGTTGTAGTTCCTATGGTCTAATGGATAAGGCATCTGACTTCGGATCAGAAGGTTGCAGGTTCGATTCCTATCGCGGATGTTTCATTGTAAAAATTATTTTTATTTTCCATTCTCTCAGAAAATTGCGCCGGACAGACAGACAGACAGACAGAGAAATAAAAGATTTTAGTAATATAGATTGACAGTTTCAGATACATAATGTGAGTATCTTTCTTCAAGTGAGAGATTACAAAATTTGACATGTATAAATAGAAAAACTAACTCCCATAATTCTTTAAGGAAAATTCCAAGTGTCTTGGCTCATCTGTGACGTTATGGTTCAGCCTGCCCCCAACGAAGAAATCTGGAAACTACTTGTAAATAAGAGAATAAGATAATTGTTTATGACTAAATAAAGAGTCTTAAATTAAAATTAAAAAGTCGTGTTAAAAACAGCATCCAAATGAAATTGAAACAGAAAGCATGATGTACATATGAAATATATTAAAACAGGATATCTTAAATGGAAACTTAAATAATTTATAAATAAAATTTAAATTTAAATCTTCCCTTATTCCTTTAATTTTCTCTCGATTAAACAGTAAATATTTCTTGGAAAAGGAAGCGTAAATAGGTATGCATGTTAAGTAAACATAATAGGAAGTAATAATTAAAAGAAATGAAATGAATAATTCATATAAAAAAAAATCATAATAACGTTAAATAAGCTTTCCTTCCTTCTCTTTTATTTATTTTTCCTGGAAACATTATAAGAAAACAGTAGATACCTTACATTAAAATAAAAAAGAAAATAGATTTTAATATTTATAAACGAACATAAATTGTAGTCTACAAGTTTCAAGGAATCGTAAAACATGAAAAACTTAAATACTGAAAATTTAAATACTATTAAAAATGAAAAGTATGCTAATGGTAACAATATAAAATTCTAATCATGAAAATAAAATTCTAAAATTAAGAAATGATTATTGATAATATATGGTGAGATTCAGTTCAAATCCTGAGCCTAGCATTTAAATTTTTTTTTTTTTTTTTTAAGGCCATACTTAGCAATGTTAGCTACAGATAAATCCTCATTATATACATTAGGAAGTGTAGCTATAAAGACGGATTCAATGCACTTTCTTCTTGATTCTATTTGGCTAGCGTCCAGTAGTAATGGCTTATCCAAGTTAAGTCCATGATGAAAATGTAAATGGTGCCGATAAGTAGCATATTCAAAGTTCCTATTAGTTATGGCTCTTCTATGGTTTGCGATGCGATTCTTAAGCTTTCTTCCTGATTCTCCAATGTAGATACAGCTATTTTGAATACACTGGATTGCATACACTGCGCCCTTGATATTTTTATAATCCATCTTTACTCCTTTCTTTTTTATGAATCAGTCAATGGTGGATGATGCCGGTGAAATAAGAACAATATTATGTGGCTTACAAATCTTGCACAAATTTGTATAAATTTCCGGCTGGAAATCAACAGATACATAATATTTGTTACTACTGTCATGCTTCATAGTTAAATTGTTGTAGTACTATAACATAGTTCTTCTTTCGTGACGCTGCATGAAAAATTTTGGAAAAGCCTTTTCTGTTAGGAGATTACGAATGAAAGATAGTTCCCCTTCTAAAGCTTCCATTGTTGAAGAAAATTTAAGCGCCCTTCTCACGAACATAGTTATAAGGTTGATTTTAAATAATATGGATGTTGAAGAATGGTAATTCATTGTTATGCCTGAAAAAGTCGGTTTCTGTACACCGCTGTTTCAAATTTGTGTGATGAACGTGTAACGAGAATGTCCAAATAAGGAATAGTAGCACTAATTTCATTCTCCACTTCCATGGTAATATTAGGATGAACGTTGGAGAAAACCTCGTTAATAAGCGATATGGCGTTGCTGTCTGCGTAAGCAATAATGTCATCGACATAACGCCAATAAAATGAAACATGGATTTGATAACTTTCTAATGTGCTTAATGCTATGTCTTCAATGAACAACATAACCCATTCGGCTAACAGAGCGGATGCCGCCAGTCCCATAAACAGTCCATCCTTTTGCTGATATACTCTGCCATTAAATTGAAAGAATTGTAGTTGAAAAACCGCCTCAATAAGTGAAATTATTTCTTGGAATTTGTGAATATTCATGAAATTGATATGGAATTTGAATATGATATGTTCAATAGATAAGTACTGTAGATAAGATCCTCTGAAATTGTGGTGAAAAGGGATTTCACGTCCATTGAAAAAAGCTGGTAATTGGGGATCGTGTGTTGGGTTCGTATGAAGTCAACGAACTCGTGACTGTTCTTTAGACTGTGTTGAGAACGAATATTCAGAGCCTTCATTTTATGATATAAGGAGTTAGATAAGATTTGAATAGCCGAATTAACGCAATTGATAACGGGCCGTGTGGGTATTAGCCCATTTGCAGTACGCGGCTTGTGTAGTTTAGGCATGGCTTTTAGCTCCGGTATGGTCAATTCACCATCTTTTATCTTTTCGGCTAAACTATCAGAAATGTCGCCTGCTGCCAATAATTCTCGTGTAATTTTCCTAATAACATTCACAACTTGCTTCTTATTATTAGAGAAGAACTGTAATCCTGCAGTATTATTAAAGAAATGCTGCACCATTTCATGATATTGGCTATCGTTAAGGATAACCGGGTTGTTGCCCTTATCGGATGATAAAACAACAAAGTTCTGCATGTTTCTAAAGTTTTTGAGCTCGATTAATTTGATAGGATTTTGAGAAGAGATCCAGCAGTTATTCGCAGAAATACGGACATAATTATAATAAAGGTTTGGTCATGATGCAAAACCAGTAACTCCGAAAAGTGAACTTACAGTAGCTGTGAATAAGCAAAAGTGTGTTAATGACATTGGACTAGTATAAACATTGAGGGGAGGTGTTAAGCTTTGGCGCTTTAGGGCAATGTTTATGTAATTAGTAATGTTTATGTAATTCCTATGCTCATTAAAAGAGTAAGCCACTTGCTGTTGTGTGGTACCCGATTTTTACCAAGCAATGTGTTCAGACGTTTCTTTTAGTTACACATAAAGTTAGGCTAAAAGAATTTTTTCAGTCTAAAGATTCACACTGCGCCAACACAATTTACTAATTTACTACAAGTCACAACACAGTTCACGAAAAAGATTGATGAAATTTGGAATCGACAAATGCTGCAAGCTACATATAAGATGCGGGAAGACTTCGAATTTTGAGGGTTTTGAACAGGACGAGAGGTTTGCCAACCAATCCACGGAAGAGGGAGAGAAGTATATATGTGTCTGGTCTTCCAGCAAGCGCTCGTCATTGACAACGCAAATATCAAAAACGCACTCAAGAACACATACCGTGCTCGCGTTCAGAACATCAATGCCAGAAATAAAATTAAAGCCACAACACTTTTGCCTTCCAAACACTAACATATTCGTTCGGCATAATTTCATGGACAAATACCGAACTCGAAGCACTAAAACGTAAAACATTCACTAATTCACGAAACACAACATGGACCACCCAAGTCCGCCACGGAAAGGATGACTCTTCCCGGAAGAAGGGAGGCCGAGGACTTATGAACCTCTTCATCCTACACGAAATACAAGTACACACACATTAGGGACCACTTCCATGAAAGAGCACCACATTTCTCACTTCATTGTAGCTTGAAAACTTTCATCGAACACTCACCACTATAGACACCCATACTCAGCGTCTGCATAAATCATGGGCTCGTAAGGAACTCTAAGGCAATTGTCACAAACTCAACCGGCATCAAGTTGACATGGCATCAAGTTGACTCATTGAACAGATGGATGATGAGTGGGGAGCTGTTTGAGGAGACCAAAGGGTTCACGATCGCGATATAGGACCAAGTCATCCCCATATACAACTACAAGAAACATTCTACAAAACTCAAAGACACGTGACGACAAATATAGGAAGTGCCAGAAATGTGGGAACTTTGTTTCTTGACCCGGCTATGCTTTGTTGTCTTTGCTGAAGAACCCAAGATTTGAAACTTATAAATAATAGTAATATGCGAGAATATTTATTAAAGTCAGAAACCCCCTAATAAACAACTTGTTTTAATTAATTCTAAATTCAGACCTCTAAATTTCTGATCGTTGGTATGAACCTTTAAACAATCTAACAGATCTTACGATAGAATGGAATTAGAGGTATTGACGCCGCGCTGGTGTGGTCGAGCGGTCTCAGGCGTCGGTCTGTCGTGAGATCAATGTGCCAGCGCCCGGGTTAAAATCCCGGTAGCGAGCATGGATGTTTCAAAAATTCCCTTTCCTGTGTTGTAGCCTCTTCTTCACTTTCTCTTCGGTCTGACGTCATTCCTTAATGGCGTCCTGGGGAAGGCCACGGG
This sequence comes from Thereuonema tuberculata, assembly GCA_023159025.1. Classification (NCBI taxonomy): domain Eukaryota; kingdom Metazoa; phylum Arthropoda; class Chilopoda; order Scutigeromorpha; family Scutigeridae; genus Thereuonema; species Thereuonema tuberculata. Next base: position 96,325 of record JAFIDM010043549.1, read on the forward strand.
AAACCACCCCAGTATCTTTCCCTTGTAATTCTAGGGAGTCTGCTAGGGGTTCGCCGTCTTGGGAACACTAGCGCTCCCTGGAGCACGGATGCTTCGGCAACGAAGCTCGCACTTCGGTGCGAACCGACAACACACACACATGGAAAATATGCTACAGTATTGCAGAAAGATATAATAAACAAAGATATGTCGTTAACTTGGATAAAGAAGGTAATTTACTCCAAGAGACTGATGGATTAATTATCTCAATTCCAGATAAATTATTATATTTTCATATTTATGAAAAATACAACTAAAGAATGACGTAACTGGTGTGTGAAAAAAATATGGCTTCTGGATTAACAATTGAACATATCACAGGATGATATCGTACATTTAGTTAGCTTAAGTATAATTGCAAAATTTATATATTTCAAATTGGCCCAACATTTTCAAATAATAGAAAGTCTTTGTCTTACTATGAATATTTACGTGAAGCTGTGTCACGTTGCTATTAATCATTCGTCACAGACGAGATTGGGAGAATAAAAAAAAAATGTTTTGGAGGATAATAATCCATTCTAATGTCATAGTCTCATTAAGTATTATTTTATATATGTATGCCTATGGACTATTCGCATAATAATTTTGCTGTTAATTAAAAGCGTGTTTAATTTCCTTTATTTAAATTTCATGGTAGAGAAAATTATG
>JAFIDM010043549.1:98904-114183 GCA_023159025.1 Thereuonema tuberculata
ACAACTCCAGATGGGTGAATGATGACTGAATTTCAGGTGTGGGATGGTAAACATTAAATGATACATTGCAAACATTTCTTTTCTTTTCCTGTAATACTTTAATTTTTGTAATTTTAATTATTTGCAATTTTAATGTTTTCACCTTTTATTTGTATTTCATTGGTTTTATTTTTAAGTTTTTATAGTTAGAAATACTTCGATGTTGATCATTGAATGTTTATCATCCCATCCCTGGAATCCAGTCCTCATTCATCCACTTGCGGTTATTTACATCGGAATTTCACATTAACATCACCAGGGTCCACAGGTCAACCAAATAGCAAAAGAGGACTCCAATCGTCGATAATTCTTAAGGTACTATCTATATCGGATGTTAAGATCATCATCATCAGTGTCCCGCAGTTTACTACATATATATATTGTAACGGTACCAGGGGTCGATTGGTATTTTGGGGTGTCGTTTGTTTAGTTGTTGGGCGCCAACCGAAAGTCCGTTCGGTAAAATCTTCCTCTACCCCCTCGAAAGTCGCTACATGCCGGGTTAACTAGCTTCAGTCCATTCCGGGGTGCGGGGGAGCCACACTTCACGTCCACGTGTAGGAGGCAAGACACACTCGCAACGCAGGTTAAATTCAACAATTTTGTCTGACACTAAAATAATATATCACTTAAATTGATGGTAATAACTATCGGCAAAGCTATGGCTTATAACTTCATAAGTCGCGTGGTTAAATCACTAACGCACTGAATAAATAAAAACTCGCACTGAAAAAAAAAAAGCTCCCTTCACTTAATTGGACTCTCTTTTGACGGGTGGTCGCACTGACAAATTGTGTAGCACTAAATAAATTTGACGGACACTTACTTTGTCGAAATCACTGAATTTGCAAGGTTTGCTTTTGCAAATTGGTTGCGATAATTTCACTCACAAGAATTCTTAGGAATTTTAGGCTATCCACAGTGCCTGTCTAGCTAAAATAACTTATTTTTAACACACCTATTCTGACAAACGTGTGAGTATGATTTCTGTTGCCAAGAACTAAAGGTGCGGCTGCAAGCTATCGCAATACGGAGATCGATGTGTAAAATGCATAGTATCCACAGGTTAACGAAGCATAGTATCCGCAGATCGGCGAAGCAAGAGAGAGATTTCTCTGAAACATGCGGTTAAATAACCTCGACCGTGGCGCCAGTGTGACGTCAGGCTTTTCCTGTCCACTAGGATAACAAAACAGCTTATCTGCCCAAATAAGGGAGATTACCTCATGTGAGGTGATAATGATAATCATCCAATGGGATTAAAGTGCATTAAACGATTCCAAATATGGAATGCTGATTTCATGGAAATTTCCAAGAACAGAAATTCCCCAAACAAAAAACTAAATTCAACTAATTTAAAGCAAAGAGAAAATTAAATTTAAATTTAAAATCCTTCATTAAATCTAACTTAAGCTAAGCTAAAATTATTCAATTGCCTAAAATACTTAAATTCCTAACATTAAAGCCTAATATCTTAAATTAAAGATTTTACTCCTAAAATCCTAAGCTAAGCTAAATTAAGTCTAAATTAAAAGATAAAATAAAATAAAATCACTGACAGTAACTAAAACTAAAATAACGAAGTCTTTTGCCATTAGCCTTTACAAAACAATTATTTTGGAATTATTTCTCTTAACTGACATTCCTTTTATCTTTACAATAATAATAATATTAAATTCTAATATTTCAAATTACAATAAATCGACATATGAGTATTGTCACAATATATATATATATCTAATGTCCAAACTGGAAGCTCATCCATCGAGTTTAGAAAAGCAAAGATATCTCTTTGAATTTAATTAAATCACCTCTTGGAAATGATTTCTCTTATAAAATAGAAACCATAGTTGCGTAATTGTAATAAAGATTTTAAATTAAATTCTCCAAGTAAAATTTAACCTTACATTTCTTAAATAAAATTCAATCGAAGGCAATTGATATATTAGGAACTTATTAATGACGATATAAATGAAAGAAAGAAAGTATTAAATTGTCAAAACTTACGTTGGGTGAAGGTGAGACAAATTCCAGTTACACTCCAGGATTTCATATGGGGAACTTCTGATAAAAGAACAAACTCTCCACACTGAAAGTAAAACACAGTATATCATCTTAATATATAGATATGAATATTTCTTTGTTTGTCCCGCGTGGGTTCCTATACCATTTATCAGAATGCGATGAAACGTTGGTGAGTTGGTGAGTTCTACTTCTGAATTAGTAGAACCATTTTACAATATCTAGCGCGCGAGTTGTTTCAACAAATGAGTGTATTTCATATAGTTTAGCGGCAGTTCATGTGGGACATAATAAGTGGAGTTGATTGTAAAATTCCAATTGCAGGTCGATATTAGATAATAGATATCACACGGATTTTCTTTGCTTTTTCCCGGTGAATTTGTAACAGTCGTCACAAAGCATTACTTGCGCTGTCAAATCAATTACGCCACCCAAACGACAAGCGATTGGTCGATTTACACCTCAAGCACAAAAGAAAAAACCGTTATGAGCTTCAGAAACAGACAAGCAACAGGAAACAAATCTGGAAACCGCTCGAGTATGCACTGCTCAAGTCCGTTCGTGTGAAACAGACGAGCAACGGAAAGCAAGTCTGGAAACCGTTCGAGTATGCAGTGCTCTAGCCTGTTCGTCCGAAACACTCGAGCAACGGGAAACAAGACTGGAAACCGTTCAAGTACGCATTGCTCGATCCAGACGAACACTGCATGCTGTTTTAAATCTTGCTGCTTTCCGATAAGATGCTAATTATGATTACAGTCTTCATCCAAGTTACTGAAAAAATAGATAAATAATGCATGTATTGCAGTGCCTCAAATTTAAGAATGAAACACCAGGAATGTGCTGCGCGGATGGAAAAGTGAAATTCCCAGAATTACATTCACCACGCGAACCATTATCAACATTGGTATCAGGTGACACAAGTCAATCGAAACATTTCTTAGCAAACATACGCAAGTACAATTCATGTTTCCAAATGTCATCGTTCGGTGAAACAAGAATTACATTCCAACATTTAAAAAGCACTTCAATAAACAGAATTAAAACACAAACACTTTCATTCTTTGAGTGGCATTGCAACGCATGCCGGGTACTGCTAGATTCACATATAAAAAGTTTATTCTTCATATACAGGGCGTTAATTAGATAATAATATTTTTTTTTACAAATGCCCGGGCTCGTAGATTAATCATCTTTTAGGCCAACAACAAGGGGCAAGATATGATGCCTTTAACCGACGACTCATTGCCTAGGGTACGCCACAGGAGGAAGCATCAATTGGCACCCGCAGGAACAGACAGAAAAAGAAACAGATGCTATATCCGGGATTCGAACCCGGGTATCGGCACACTGGCCGCACGGCAGACCGCATGGCTTAGATAATAATATAAAAGAAAGGGTGTTATTTTTATAAAATAACACTAATTACTATAAATTATAACTCTTGTCAAACTTGAAGTATTGTTACAATGTTATTTCTTAACATTTTGTTTTCTTTTTCTTTGTTACTTTATAGCCGTGAGGAAAAAAAACGCGTAAAGGAAAAGCCTCCATTTAGTTCCAAATTACAATATCTGATGAATAAAATCATTGAAGATTTTCAATTTTCTGAAAAAGAAGTTAATTAAATTCACATTGCTTGTTTAATTTCCGAAAGCGGATTAATTTTAATCATATCAAACCAAGCACACTGGATTAGCTAATAAGAGTAATTCATACTGTTTAAGACAACGTATTGTTTTTGGAAAAACCAGCATCAGCTACTCAGAGGGTTGAGAACTGGAATATGTTGATTTATGTAGACTACTTAAAAACAATTGGAATCGGTAGCCAAGTGGTAAAGCTCCAAATCGATTCATTTCTCCTCCAAATGGATGCTAGAATCTACGAAGCTTTCTGTAGGATGGATACCAGGGGTAAACGCAAGTGTTGAGCTGACTACCCTATCTCATCTCAATTATCTGTCATGAAACTTTTTGAGTTTTACCTCCATAGTGTGCCCCAATGGGATACATAACAATAACAACCTGAACAAGGAAATAAGGAGTAATCCAAATTTACAATCCCGGGCCTATTTGATAACAATTGGAGGATGTGGGAGTATAATCATGGAGGGAGAAGAAAGCTAGAAGAAGGCACTCTAATGCACTACAGGATCTGAAAGCTATGATCAAAGCAACAAATCTAGGCGAAAAACACTAAAATAAATTTTCCCTCCCGGATGGGTTTGAGCCAGGGATTAATGGTACCGCCTTGTAAAAATACTCTTATTAAGAAACGGAGGAATGAAGCTGGACGGGAATATAGATAGCATTCTATGACAAGTAAAAGATAAATGGAAACAATGTATGAAGATGTTTATGGTGAAATATACATCAAATCTTTCAAATATAGATATCAATTTCAATTAGTATATTATTCTGTGAGTTGTTTCAGAGCCCTTATAGTGAAGTGCCTAAAAACAGTATGATAAACATAATTTGTTTAATGATGATTAACCCATTTTATTTAAATTGTTCAGGGTTTTCTTATGTTAAGTGGCCCTCAAAATCGGCTGTTGAGTGCAAAATCAAATCAGATTTACACTAAACTCTTAAATGTGGCGTTTGCTGTAGATCAATTAGTTAATTTTTGAGTTATGACGGTCACAAAAATGTCAATAAAAGATATCCTCAAATTCATACGAACACACTACAAACACATCTACAGACATACACAGACATCAAAATGTAATCAAAATACTTCAAGTAATATAGTAAAACTTACAAAGCTCTTTTATTAACAAAAGAAATCCACCTTGGCTGTATTTCAAAGGTCTCACCGACCTCCTTTTACGAGACTTACATCTTCGGGAAAAGAATCATCATCTTCTTTCCCAAAAAATAAACGAATTCCCAATTAATAAACGGAGTTTTGTAAGTTTTACTATACACAGACAACAATTAAATTTGTTTTATGAAAGAATTAGCTTCAAACGTATTAGATAAATAAATAAGATTATGCTATTTAATTAGAAAACTGAATATTTTAATAACATTTCTGAATCCATCTTATTTAATCTTAATTTCAGAAAATTTAACTTTTTGTTTATTTTTAATTTAACTTTGATTTATGAAAGAGAATTAAAAGTATTATGGTTTACTTACTGGTATGTAAAGACCCAAGAAACTCTTTTCCCAAGGATCAAGAGTTGTCTTCGGATGGATTCCTTCATTAATTTCCCAATCTTCCTGGCGTTCACCTGTTATATTCCTTTCCTTTAGAAAGTTGGAAATTACACTGTAATTTAATACTGTAACTGGACATATAGTTGTAAGTGGTATCGTAATATTTACATCAGTTACGATTTCTGATGTAGTTGAAGGCAGTCCTTTAATGTAATCTTTAATCAATTGAGAAACTTGATAGAGGGATATTAAAGTCATAATAATAAGAACAATACTCCACACTGCTTTTATCAGTTTTTGTGCTTTGGCGGAGAATATTCTGTTGATTCCAGATATATCCAAGTTAAAACTTTTAGACTTGTTATTATTTTGTAGAGAAGTAGTGCCTTGGAATGATTTCTTTCTGTCACCCGAACAGTTACGTGTCAGTTTAAATAGTGCTTTACAAATAATATTTCGTATCTGAAAAAATATATAAAGAATTATTTTACTTCATTATTTATTTTCTCTTTAACTAACTTCATGAAAGAGGTAAGTAAATTTTATAATTGATTTCAGAAAAGGCAAACAATATGTATTCTTTGTTGGAAACAGACAATTTAAAAATATAAAATGTTTCATAAGTATTATTGTGATATCTGGAAATAGAATGATAATCAAATTCCAACTACAATTGGGTGATAGTTCTGGTTCCATTATTTGTTAAACTAATGAATATCAAATAATGATTTAGTTAACCTTCATATTGTGTAGCATATAATGAGAAAAGGACCATAGACCCAAGAGCTTCAAAAATAATAAGGTATAATTACTATGCCATAACATGTTTCGAGGTTTTCTTCTTCATCAGATTTACAAATTGCAATAAAACTTCTTAAAAAGGTACAAATCATAAACCTAAACAACAATAAGAATATTAACAATGTAAGGAATATCTTTAATCAATCTTAGTTATTCAGTGACTCAAGAAAGTAACATGATATCATTATTTTAGATCATACTGTAAAGCATTTTGTATGGATATGTCCGTGTTATGACATTTTTGTGTTTTAATTATTAATGACTCATGAAATTTACGTAGGTAACAATCCCTCTCCATTACATATTAAAATAAAACATTGCTCCAAGTTAGCTAGTCTTAGTTATGAAAAAATGGCCCATCAAATACGTGCCTCAGATTACCAATAGTGAACGATCGTTAACGACTGCTCTTTTAATTTCAGCACATATGAGTTGTTCTTCTTCTTCTTTAGAGTTTGTCCTACTATGAACCGCGGGAAACAATTGACTAGATGAATAGTCTTTTCCTCTCCTCCCAGTATTTCTTCATTCTGTCACTCTGCTTCCGCCTTCTATCATCTGACCAGATTACCTGAGTTTGTTTACCCTGGAACCCCTTGAATCCATTAACCTTTATTCTAAACATTTTTCAATTCCACAACTCTTCTGAATTAATCCCAACTTGTTCCACGTCTCTTTTAGTTTCCTCAACCCATTTAGTCGTGGATCATCAGATTGGGGAATATCAGGGAGGCTTCAGAAAAGGAAGATCCTGTGTGGAAAAAATTTTCTGTCTCAAAAGCATCCTGAGAATAAGAGCGTTGAGAGGTAAGAACACAGTGATTTCGTTCGTCGACTTCAAAAAAGCAAATGACTCGATAGACCGTCAGACGCTCATCAATGTCTTGGAAGAATTCGGCGTGGATAAAAAAACAAGATCTATCATAAGGCAGACATTAATGGATACTGTCACTAAAGTTAAATTTCAGGAGGAAATTTCAGAGCCCTTTCAGGAGTTAGGCAAGGGGATGGACTTTCACCAATTCTGTTTAATATCGTACTGGAAAAAAGTTATGAGAACATGGAAGAATGCTATGGCGGAAGGTGGAATTGAAGGAATCTGTTTAGGTCCGAAGAAGAAGGGTTTAAAAGTTCTGTGTCTAGCATTCGCTGATGATTTGGCGTTGTTAACAGATAAGAGGGAAAATGCCAAGATAATGCTTGAAAAACTGCACGTTATTATTACTTCAAAAAGGCCACAAATTCAGCATTGGCAAAGAAAAAGAAATTAGGGAAAAAAGAGGGTTAAAACTAAATAAATTTAAAAATACGAAATTAATCCCATCAGTGTTAAACCCCAGAGAAGAAATAGCGTTGAATAAACTCACTACCATTACTAAAGAACATAACATTATATTCGTCAATGCAGACAAAGGTGGCGGCATGACAGCGATGAATTCGGACATTTACCAAAGAAACTTGTATGAAATTTCTAGATAACACAGAAGGATTAGTAGTAAGAATAATGTGAAATTGACTATTTTTCGGATGAACAAAATCATCCGAAAGATTTCCGATGAAGGTTTAATCGACAAAGATGAAATGAACTTAATTACAAGTTATAAAAACCTTCCCAACTTCTGTTGTTTCCCAAAGGTGCATAGAAACAAGGAAGGTAATCTGTATAAAATTAGATCGATAGTGGCATGCCGGAATACGACAATCATGGAAGTTTCCAAAATATTGATTCAAGAATTGAAAAAACATAATTATAAATCAAAATTTTCGGTTGACAACAACTCATTTCTTAAAAAAAACTTCATAAGGTCAGCTGGGATAGTACCTTATACAGGGTGGACCAATTAAATTGTTACAGCTAAATATTTCTGAAACCGTACGTGATAGAAAACAAATGTTTCAAGCAACTCCATTTATTTTCGAGGGGGATAGTTGATGGTGTTAGTTTTAATTGGAACAGTTCATTGCTGACGCGGGGGTGGACGGTAACTTCACAATTTTCAATGGAAAGGGTAGTGAAGTAATATATCATTGGAAAGCCTATAAAAATTCATGTTGAATGGCAATTTGGTGTTTGAAATTCCGACAAATAAAACATGAGATATTGTCAATTGAAATTCCAGAATGGTGGATAGAGCGACGTGACATCGGTTGTCATTTAACGATACTCGTAATTATCCATGGATGGGTGGACCATGTACATGTTGCTGTGGTAACATACTGTACATGTCTGTAGGGGCAGTGTTCGATGAACAGGTGTCCAGCAACAGGTATTACACGTGAAATGGGACAACACAGTGATTGTGGTGTGTCTGTTACTGGTGGGGACAGGGAGAGAACGTTACATAGGATGATGGAACGGTCATGTCACCTATCATAAATGTAACATTGGCAGTGTCAGTGGTTGGTGATGTACTTTGCAACGAAATAAACAACTGTCATATCAACAACTATGTACTTTATTGTAACCTTGCAGAGAGGTTTGAACAGTAACAACAGTAATACAGAGGACGACAATCAGTAATCATACGTCTGCAAACTACATTTATCTTCAAACATCCAAAAACCACATGAAGGTTATCGTAATAAATGCTCAAAGTGATGTCCGTCTACTTCAATGCACTTTGCAAGCCTTGGCAGAAACGATTGCTGAGTACGTAAAAGCATAGTGCTATCAATATTTGCACAGGCATTGCGTATCCGCTCCTTCATATTGTCTGGAGTCGTTGGTTTATCAATATAAACTTTCTGTTTGAGGTAACCCCCCAAAAAAATATCTGCCAATGTAAGGTCTGGAGATCGGCAGGCCAATGTATTGGGCCTCCACGCCCTATCCAACGGCCATGATACTGTTGATTCAACACTTCACGAGTCGTACGGGCATAATGCGCAGGGCAGTCATCATGCTGAAACCACATTGTCCGTCGTTCCTGTAATGGCACGTCTTTCAATAGTAAGGGTAACTCCTCAACCAAAAACTATGTGTACATTCGTCCTGTTAAATAGTCATCAAAAAAATAAGGTCCAATTATCCTATCAGCCAAAATGCCACACCATACATTCACAGACCAACGGCGTTGATGCTCCACTTCCCGCAACCAATGCGGATTTTCGACAGCCCAATAATGCATGTTATGTCGATTGACTTCGCCGTAATTGAAGAAAGACGATTCATCTGAAAATAGTACAGTCAGGAAAAAGTTGTTATTATGTTGCAGTTTGTCCTGAGCCCATCGACAGAATGTCATCTTGTGCATGAAATCATTCCCATGTAGTGCTTGATGTAATGAGATATGATATGGGTGAAAGTGATATCGTTTCAATATTCGTAAAATACTATTTTTTGACATCCCCGCATCGTCAGCCAATGTTCGACTACTCACATGGGGATCGTTATGCACTGCAGCCAACACCACAATTTCGTGATCTTCGGTAGTGGCTGTTCTTTTGCGAGCATGTTTCTTTGGCTGTACACTACCGTCTTCGGAAAACTGCTTTATAATTCGAGAAAACGACATCTTGGAAGGGGTTCTTCTGTTGGGAAACTTTTCGGCGTACAGATTCCTTGCCTGTTGTAAATTGCGTCTCGCTTCCCCGTACAGGAAGATCATTTCAATTTTCTCGTCCACAGTATGACGTTCCATGTTGTTAACACATCGATTGCAAGGACTGTTCTGTCACTGCCACTGCACGACGCAACAATGCGGACGCACTTTTCATTCCAGCACGCGGAATAGTGCTATTGTTGCAGAGAAGGTAGTAATATTCGTCTGATTCCACGAGTCCACCATTTGTCAATTACGTCTTTCATTACAACATTCTGGACTTTCAATTAGCTATATCTCATGATCTACTTGTCGGAATTTCAAAAACCACATTGCCATTCAACATGAATTTTTATAGGCTTTCCAATGATATATTACTTCACCACCCTTTCCATTGAAAATTGTGAAGTTACCGTCCACCCCCGCGTCAGCAATGAACTGTTCCAATTAAAACTAACACCATCAACTGTCCCCCTCGAAAATAAATGGAGTTGCTTGAAACATTTGTTTTCTATCACGTACCGTTTCGGAAATAATTAGCTGTAACAATTTAATTGGTCCACCCTGTATATGGTATCGTTTGATGTCCTAGATCTATATACATTCTTGTCTTTACAATTAATCAAAGACACAATCGTATTCATACATGATTTAGAGGCGGTTAATTATAAGAAAACTTTATTCGATATTAATAGCATCATAAGGTTGGTGACGTATTATTTCAATTGCAATGGTTCTGCTTTGGTGATGAAGTGTGTTTACAATCTAAGGATATCTTTATGAGATTACCATCATCGGCGATTATTGCTGAGATTGTGATGAATTATTTAGAGATGCAAATTTGGAAGCTGAATAAGGTCAGTACAAATGTTGAATTATTATGTCATTACGTGGATGATATATTTATAATCATCCACAAAAATGGGATCCATAAAATTCTGAAATTATTTAACCAAGCTAATAAAGATATAAAATTTACAATGGAGACTGAACACAATAACAAAATACCGTTCCTTGATATCTTAATTATCAGAAACTAAAATAAATTTGATAGCACGGTTTTTAGAAAAAATACAAATACAAATATAGCAATTAATTACTCAGCAGAAAGTCCGATGAATTATAAAATCAACTCTTTAGAAAATAGCCATAAAAAGAGCATTAAAACTTTGCAGCAATAGTTGTTTATTATATCATGAATTAAATAATATTAGAAACATCTTTAGCAATAATGATTTTCCAATGAAAGTTATTAATCAACGTATATCCAAGATATTAAAGTCAGAATGGCTTATGACTTATCAACTTATATAATTGGCTAAGTTCGTCTGTCTGTCTGTCTATCTGTCTGTCCGTAACTCGATATAATTTTGTTACCACTGCACCGATTTTAATGAAATTTGGCATACTTACTCAGTTTTTTACGCTGATTTTGAAACTCAAAACCTTTTTTGCCATAGAAGCTTCGTTCACAAGTTAGCGCAGTATTTAGATTATACAAAGATCTGTCTGTAACTCAATAGAATTAAAATACCCTTGCACCGATTTTAATGAAATTAGGCATACTTACTCAGTTTTTTATGCTGATTTTGAAACTCAAAACCATTTTTGCCATAGAAGCTTCGTCCACAAGTTAGCGCAGTATTTAGATTATACAAAGATAAGTTTGGTTGCTACAATCATTAATAGGAAACAATATGACATCTACATTATTCAATATTGTAATAGAACAATGCATTATTATTAAATTACTTGAAGAAAGATAATTAAAAAATCTACAAATTTTCAGAGAATTAAAGCACAATAAGCTGTCTGTAAATCGAATAATTAAGCTATTAAGATAGATCCAACAGTTCTCAATGATAACATTAAATCAAGGGTACTCAAATTGGATAAAAATATTAGTTCATTGTGTCATTCGATGTTGTTTCCATGAAATTTTATTCTTGGGAACTAACCTCGACAACTGAAATTCTAACAAAACATACGTTCAAAACCAAATAATTTTGTTACCACTGGATCCATTTCAATGAATTTTGGCATACTTACTCAGTTGTTTACGCTGATTTCAAAACTCAAAACCAATTTTGCCGTAGAAGCTTCGTTCACAAGTTAGCGCAGTATTTAGATTACATTTACTTTATATTTGATCGTTGATAAAAAAATGATTTTTTAGTTTTTTTTATGCCTGTCGTCCGAGAGGCTTTGTTGCTAGTAATATTATAAAAGACAAAAACAAAGACAAATACATGTCCATCCTTTAGAAGAAAGGTTAAATACAAAATTATACCCCATGTTGAATCAGTTTAATATAAAAACGGCACAAATAGCCGATAATACATTATAGTCCTCAAAATGAAAGATGACCGGCGGAAGTTTGAACTGCGCAGCCCTTCCGGTAGCTGATCAATTATGTTTTCCTGTCACAATGGACGCCCGTTGTCTGTTTTCACTGAGAAAGACATGTTGATAACGCCAAATTAAAACTTCTCTCGACTATTTGCCATTATTTCAATACCAGTTGCTAACAATAAGTATTTACATATATAAATAAATATATATTATTTATAAATACAATGCTGTTTTGCAAAGTAACAAGCCTTTACCGTAATGGCGACGTCCAGTGATAAACTCATACGGAAGTGCCTGACCAGAGTAATCGATGATACATGCGCAGATCTCACAAAAACAGGGCGGCCGTCATTCATTTTTTTTACTATAGGCAATATACTCACGAGTGATATAGTTAAGAAGGATAATTTAGAAAGAATGGGGTGGTTTATGGCATCAAATGCAATAATGTAAGTGACACATGCTTATATGTAGGAAAAACCAAACGACGGGTCCGCACGGGCATGAAAGAACATGAAAGAGCAGTGAAGCAAAATAATTCACAATATCTTACTTGCTCAACATTGCTAAAAAACAGAACACGTCTTACTTACAGAAAAACCGATTATTTATGCAATGGAGAGGGATTGTTACCTACGTAAATTTCATGAGTAATTAATAATTAAAACACAAAAATGTTATAACACGGACATATCCATACAAGATTCTTTAGAGTACGATCTAAAATAAGGAAATCATGTTACTTTGTTGAGCTAATGAATAACCAAGATTGGTTAATGATATTCCTTACATTGTTTGTATTCTTATTGTTGTTTACGTTTATGATTTGTATCTTTTAAAGATGTTTTATTTCCATTTTTACATCTGATGATGAGGGAAAAACCTCGAAACATGTTATGATATATTAATTATACATTATTATTTTTGAATCTCTTGTGTTTTTTTTGAAGCTCTTTATTATTATTATTATTATTATTATGTTTGCATGTTTCAAACCTTGGGTTTCCCCAGCAAAAACAATATGGCGGGTCAAGGACCAAAGCACATACTGCCAAGTGTAAAGATGTGTGCAAGAATGATTAGGGATGTGTGCTTGTGTCCATAAATTTCCTAACTATGTGTGTAGTGTTGAGTACCACAGCCTTCTGAAGTTGTGCATAAGTGTTTTTGTGAAGTCCTAGTGTGCTGAGACTGTGGTGCAATGTGTGAGGCACCAGACCAGTGGCAGACAGAACGATGGGTACAACACGTACTCGATCCTGCCTCCACTGCTTCTGGAGCTCGTGTGCTAGATCAGTGTATTTACTGATCTTGTCTGCGTGAGTTTTCTGCATGTTCTTGCTGATAGGCACTGCAATATCAATTAGATAGGTCTGTTTGTTGACCTTATCAACAAGTGTGATGTCTGGTCTGTTGTGATGTATGGTTTTGTCTGTGTGAATGGGGCGGTCCCAGTATAGTTTATATGAGGGTGATTCTAATACGCTTTGTGGTATGTACTTGTAGTACGGGACCGTGCTCTTAATAAGTGAATGTTTGTGTGCTAGTTGTTGATGAACGATCGATGCTACCTGATTGTGTCGGTGGAGGTAGTCTGTTTGAGAGAGAAGGGGACAGCCTGATATTACGTGGTCGATCGTCTCATGCGTAGTGTGGCATTTCCTGCATTTGTCGTCATGTGTGTTTGCATCGTGTAGAATGTGTTTCTTGTAGTTGCGTGTGGAGATGACTTGGTCCTGTATTGCGATCATGAACCCTTCGGTCTCCCCAAACAGCTCACCACTCGTCAGCCATCTGTTCAACGCTTCCATGTCGACATGAGGCTGGCTGAGTTCGTGATTATGTCTGCCATGGAGTTCCTTACGAGCCCATGATTCACGCAGCTGCTGAGTGTGGGTGTCAGGGGTGGTGAGTGTTGGAGAAGAGTTTTCGAGGTTCAGGGGTGTGAGGTGTGTGTCAGCCTTGACAATGGCTGAGTGAAGTGAGGAGTCTTCTGGTCTTTGGTGGAAATGTTCCCTAAGTGTATGTACTTGTTTTTCGTGTAGGGTGATGAGGTTGATGAGTCCTCGGCCTCTCTCCTTGCGGGGAAGAGTCATCCTTTCCGTAGCGGACTTGGGGTGGTGCATGTTGTGTTTCGTGAATGTAGTGCGTGTTGCGCGTTGTAGTGCTTCGAGTTCGGTGTTTGTCCATGGAATTATGCCGAACGAATATGTTAGTGTGTGAACGGCAAAAGTGTTGATAGCTTTAATTTTATTTCTGGCGTTGAGTTGTGTTTTGAGGATTTTGTGAACTCGAGCAAGATATGTGTTCTTCAGTGCATTTTTGATGTTTGCGTTGTCAATGACGCGCGCTTGCTGGAAGCCCAGGTACTTGTAGGTCTCTCCCTCTTCCATGGACTGGATGGCCAAACCATGGTCCAGTTCAAAACCCTCCAAATTCGAAGTCTTCCCATGTATTATGTGTAACTTGCGGCATTTGTCAATTCCAAATTCCATCCCAATGTCTTTGGTGAACTGTGTGGTGGCTTGTAGTAAATTAGTAAGTTGTGCATTGCTTGTGGCATAGAGTTTAATGTCATCCATGTAGAGTAAGTGTGTGATTTTATATGGTGTCACAGTGCCTGTGGTAAGCCTATAACCGTGTTTTGTGTTATCTAGTATATGGCTCAGTGGATTCAAGGCGAGGCAGAACCAAAGAGGACTCAAGGAGTCTCCCTGGAAAATACCTCTCCTTATGGGAATGGGATCTGTAGTGATGGAGGTGTTAGAGGTGCGTAGGTGTAATGTTGTGTTCCAACTCTTCATCGTGGCAGCTAAGAATGCCGTGATCTTGGGGTGTATTTTGTAGATATGAAGAGTGTGTAGGAGCCAGGAATGAGGGACAGAATCAAATGCCTTCTTGTAATCGATGTATGCGATATGTAAGCTCCTATTCTTCGCGCGTGCCTGGCGCAGGATTACAGAGTCAATAAGAAGTTGCTCCTTACAACCCTGGGAATTCCTGCGACAGCCCTTCTGCTGTTCGGAAAGAATGTTATATGTCTCGATGTGTGTGTAGATATTGTCTGCGAGGCAGGAGGTCAGGAGTTTGTAAAGTGTGGGGAGGCAAGTGATTGGGCGGTAGTTTGCAGGTTGCGCTGATTCAGTGTTCTTGCTCTGTAGGTATGTGACACCCTGTGTGAGGAAACGAGGCATATGTTCTGGGTGTTGGATTATGTCAGTTAGTGTAAGCGCTAGTTTTCCATGCAGGGACGTGAACCTCTTGATCCAGAAGTTCTGGACTCCGTCTGCACCAGGAGCCTTCCAGTTGTTATTATTATTATTATTATTATTATTATTATTATTATTATTATTATT
>JAFIDM010043549.1:120628-160520 GCA_023159025.1 Thereuonema tuberculata
GGGTGGTCATCGTTATTTAGCAGAGAAGCTTCAAGCAAATTAAAATATCTGGGGAGGTTGACTTTCATGAATAAAAATAGATGGTCTAGAAAGGTGTTTGAAAATACAACAGAATAAAGCAAATGGGTAGATAAATTAGGATATTTAGCAGAATATTACGAAACAGAAGAAATTAGAATAAACATTTCATCCTAAGATATCCATGCTTCGGAAAAGAGAGAACCGAACTCTTAAAAAATATTACCATAAACCCAAATAACTGGGAGGAGGATGAATTACTGGATCACATATTAGGATTCAAGGGAAAATTAGATCTGAATAAAATTAAAAACATCTTAAAACTTGCTTGGATTAAGAGAGAAACTCTAATAAATCCTTGGGGTATCCTGTCTGAACAGGAAGTACGTTTGACAGCATATCCATATAAACATACATACATACATACATACAGACATACATACAGCTCCCATTTTATTCACAAATAAATTGTATAAATAAAACCGATGTCGTACAATTGCTGGGAAAGCTGTTCCCAGTGTATTTATGCTCCTGTGGTGTGTTTATAAGGCGTTCGCACTTGGTGTGTAATTACTAGGGCTGCCTAGTGACACACGAAGCGCCGTAACCACCGATATTCAAACCAATATTGGTTCAGGAGAAACTACGTGTTCGCGGTTGATGAAGTTGGCCGCAATCAAATTGGGCCAACGTGTCCCAATCATATTGCCATAATATCGCCGTGTGTTCGCCTAGCCTTAGAGAATTAAAAATGTGCAATTTTATTTCTAGGTGTATTGATTGGGCAAATTCTCATGTTTTTAATTATGGCTCATTTTTGAGCCATAATTTCATCTGAGAAAGATGATAAATTCTTATTAATTCAGGAAAAATTCTTGTAAATTCTTGATATAATTCTTGCCTAAATAAAAAGCCAATACACAAATAATAGGATAAAAAACATTAACACATTAAAAAACGATATATTTTATTCGGATTTTGTTGAACTTTTAAAGAGTGGACTACGGTTAAATACATGGGATTTCCTTGGAAGAAGACTTAGGTTATGACAGTTTTCAAAGTTCTTTACTATCGAAGAGTTCGTAAGGAGAATTTTTCTCGATCTCTTTGAACTTCAGTTAATATTTCAGAAAAAGAATACTTACAGTAGAATAGCAGAATCACCGTCGCACATCTTGTCTTTTAATTTGGGAAGAAGAACAAATTTACGAAGAAGAACACAAAGCACATTTTTCACTGATTTCTAGTTCTTAAGAGAACTTAAATAAAATACCCACATTTGTGCCACTGTGCATTTAGACCCATCAGCGGAATAATAAGCACACACAGCTGATCAGAATTTGCCGGCTCCGAATACAAAGCTAGATTCGAGAAATGTGTCCGAAACACTCAGTATCTAGCAATTCATAATGGAGGTCACTGCTGATCTCTGCCGTCTCCGAAAATCTTGATATTCCCCTTTGTACTTTGCAGATACAACAAGTCTCCTAGTCTTTGGCGAACTGCTCTTACTGACGGAAATTCGCTTTCTTTTCCCGTTCCACTAACAGAAAAAAATCGACCTATCACAAATCGACACACAAATTTTAGTTCGGGCTGATCGTTAATCATAATGCGACCAATCCAATAAATAAACAACGAAATCCCACAGAGATTAAAATACTAGAATAAAGACCAACAGCAATTGCTTAACTGATTAAGGAACTCTCAAAAGTTGCTTCTGTGTTGTTATTCTCAAATCTATCGGACAAAAATATCTTATCATATAGACATGACCAGGTCATCAATATAAATAAAAATTTAACAAATAGTGGTACAGGTGATATTAAGACATATGATTAGGGAAGAGTTAATTGATAGATTAAAGAGCAGGGAAGAAATAAACTAAATGAAAGTTATCATATAAATAGAACGATAAAAAGAACATAAAAAGAAGCAAGACGGATAATAAATTAATTAAAGGAAACGAAAAACAAAATGATAAGAAAGATGAAAAGAAAGATAAACATGATTGATGAAATAGCAATAAATCTAACACAAATTTTCAAAACAAAGTTTTCTAAAACAAAATTTTCAAAACTCTAAATCGAAATTAATTAAAACAAAAAATAAAATGTGATCTGAGAATAAAAACGTGTCACGGGGTCATTGGTTCTTGCACCGTGTAAGAAATGATTGCTGCTGCCGCTCGCCATGTGGTGTTGTTGACGTTTTTGGTATACTGTGTTTTGAATATCACGAACCAGGTCGGTGATGCTGGTACAACGTGGTTTTCACACAAAATTTCAAAATGACCCTCATGCCAAGACCTCCATTCGTAAGTGATACAATCAATTTAATCGAAGAGAGTGTATTTCCAGTTCAAGAGGGCAAGTCCAGTGGCCGACCGAGAGTTCCTGAGGAGAAAGTGCAATTTTAGTTTTTGTTATATTAATGGTTAAAGATAATCCAGTATCTATGATCAAAGCCTTTGTTGTAATTTTGTTTAATAACACAAAATCTGATCTCTTATAAGCCACTGTTTAGTCAGTTGTCCAGATATCAGATTACTTGTATTCCATTAGATCCCACAACAGCTTCACGTAAATATTCATAGTAAGACAAAGACTTTCTATTAATTGAAAATGTTGGGCCAATTTGAAATATATAAGTTTTGCAATTATACTTAAACTAACTAAATGTACGATATCATCCTATGACATGTTCAATAGTTAATCCAGAAGCACCATATTTTCTACATACACCAATAACATCACTCTTTGGATGTCTTTTTCATAAATATTAAAACTTAAATCTTGAGTTGAGATAATTAATCCATCAGTTTCTTGGAGTAAATTACCTTTCTTTATCTAAGTTAACGACATATCTTTGTTTATATTTAATTCTGCAATGCTGTAGCATATTTTCTATACAACACCTCTAATTCCATTCTATCGTAAGATCTGTTAGATTGTTTAAAGGTTGATACAAATGATTAGAGGTCTGAATTTAGAATTAATTAAAACAAGTTGTTTAAAAGATGTTTATGACTTTAATAAATATTCTCGCATATTACTATTATTTATAAGTTTCAAATCGCCGTGCCGGCGTGGCCGTGCGGTCTAGACGGCGGTCTGCCGTTGCGGTCAGTGTGCCGGTACCCGGGTTCGAATCCCGGTCGTGGCATCGATGTGTGTTTCTTCTTCTGTCTCTCCTTCTGTTCGTTCTAGCGAATATCACTTGATTCTGCCTCCCTTGGCGTACCCTGGGCAATGATTCGTCGGTTAAAGGCATCATATCTCTCCCCTAGTTGTGGCCTAAAGAAAGCTGATGAAGCTACGAGCCTAGGATTTGTAAAAAAAAAAAAAAGTTTCAAATCTTGGGTTCCTCAGCAAAGACAACATGGCGGGTCAAGAAACAAAGCACATACCTACTTCCTATAATTGTGACACTTCCTACATTTACCGTCACGTGTCTTTGAGTTGTAGAGAATGTTTCTTATAATTGCGTATGGGGATGACTTGGTCCTTTATCGCGATCATGAACTCTTCGGTCTCTTCAAACAGCTCACCACTCATCAGCCATCTGTTCGATGAGTCAACTTGATGCGATGTCAACATGATGCCGGTTCAGTTTTGTGACATTGTCTGCCTTAGAGTTCCTTACGAGCCCATGATTTATGCAGACCCTGAGAATGGGGGTCTGTAGTTGTGAGTATTCGATAAAAGTTTTCAAGGTACAATGGAGTGAGAAAAGGAGTGCTCTTTGAAGTGGTCCCTACGTGTGTGTGTACTTGTATTTCGTGTAGGGAGAAGAGGTTGATGAGTCCTCGGCCTCCCTTCTTTCAGGAAGAGTTATCCTTTCCATGGCGGACTTGGGGTGGTCCATGTTGTGTTTCGTTAATTAGTGCGTGTTGTGCGTTTTACAGTCCATGCAATTATGCCGAACGAATATGTTAGTGTTTGGAAGACAAAAGTGTTGAGGCTTTAATTTTATTTCTGGCATTGATGTTCTGAACGCGAGCACGGTATGTGTTCTTGAGCGCGTTTTTGATATTTGCGTTGTCAATGACGAGCGCTTGCTCGAAGATCAGACACATATACTTCTTTCCCTCTTCCGTGGATTGGTTGGCGGACCTATCGTCCCGTTCAAAACCCTCAAAATTCGAAGTCTTCCCGCATGTTATATGTAGCTTGCGGCATTTGTCGATTCCAAATTCCATCAATCTTTTTGGTGAACTGTGTTGCGACTTGTAGTAAATTAGTAAATTGTGCGTTGTTTATGGCGCAGAGTTTAATATCATCCATATAGGGTGTTTGATTTTGCATGGTATTAGAGGGCCTGAAGTAAGCCCATAACCTTGTTATGTGTTGTCTAGCATACGGCTCAATGGATTCAAGGCGAGGCAGAAATAAAAATAACTGAAGGAGTCTCCGTCTCCTTATGGGAATGGCGACAGTATTGTGAAGGTATTGGAGTTGCATAGATGTAATCGGAACAACTCCAACTCTACGAATACCGTGATCTTGGGGTGTGTTTATTAAAGATGAAGAGTGTGTAGAAGACAGGAATGATGGACCGGATCAAATCCCTAGTTGTAGTCGATGCAATCAATGTGTAAGTTCCTATTCTTCGCGCGCGCCTGCCGCAGAATTACCGAGTCATTAAGGAGACGATCCTTACAACCCTGGGAATTCCAGAGATAACCCTTCTTTCCCGTCGGAAAGAATGTTATGTGTTTTCATGTGTGTGCAGATTTTCTCTGCTAGGCAGGAAGTAAAGAGTTTGTAACTGTGTGTGATAAGACGGTAGTTTGCAGAGTGCATTGTTTTAGTGTTCTTCCTCTGAAGGTATAGGACACCCTTTGTGAGGAAAATAGGCCTATGAACTGAATGTTGGATTATGTCAGTGAGTGTAAGAGCTAGCTTCCCAATATTATTGTTATTATGTAAAAGTTTCAAACCATGGGTTACCCCAGCGGGTCAAGCGCCAAGGCACATATAGCCAAGTGTAAAGACGTGCAAGAATGATTAGGGATGTGTGGTTGTGTCTATAAATTTCATAAATATCCATGTTGTGTTGAGTACCACAGCCTTCTGGAGTTGTGCGTAAGTGTTTTTGTGAAGTCCTAGTGTGCTGAGGCTGTCGTGCAATATGTTAGGCACCAGACCAGAATGATCAGGTACACAGGATGATGGGTACAAAACGTACTCGGTACTATCTTCACCGCTTCTGGAGCTCGTGTGCTAGGTCGATGTACTTACTGAGCTTTAATGCGTGAATTTTCTGCATGTTCTTGCTGATAGGTACTGCAATATCAATGAGATAAGCCTGTTTGTTGACTTATCAACAAGTGTGATGTATGGTTTTGTTTCTGTGATGAGCCGGTCCCAGTATAGCTTAAGTAAGGGTGACTCTAATACTCTTGTGGTTGATACTTGTATAGGGACCGTATTCTGAATAAGTGAGTGTTTGTGTGCTAACTGTTGATAAACGATGGACGATATTTGATTCGTGGAGGAATCTGTTTGGGAGAGAAGGGGATAGCCTGACATTATGTGGTCGATCGTCTCATGGGTAGTGTGGCATTTCTTGCATCTCTCGTCATGTGTGTTTGCGTCATGTAGAATTCGTTTCTTGTGGTAGCGTCATGTAGAATTCGTTTCTTGTGGTAGCGTCTGGGGAAGACTTTGTCCTGTATCGCGATCATTAATCCTTCGGTCTCCAAACAGCTCACCATTGTCAGCCATCTGTTCGACGCTCACATGTCGACATGAGGCTGACTGGATTCGATTCTGCCATGGAGTTCCTTACGAGCCCATGATTCACGTAGCTGCTGAGTGTGGGTGTCGGGGATGGTGAGCGTTGGATAAGTGTTTTCAAGGTACAGGGGCGTGAAGTGTGTTTATCAGCCTTGGCAATGGCTGTGTGCAGTGTTGTGCTCTTTGGTGGAAGTGTTCCTTAATTGTGTGTACTTGTTTTTCGTGTAGGGAGATGAAATTGACGAGTTCTCGGCCTCCCTCCTTGCTGGGAAGAGTCATCCTTTCCGTAGCGGACTTGAATGGTGCATGTTGTGTTTCGTGAATATAGTGCGTGTTGTGTTTCAAGTTCAGTCTTTGCCCATTGAATCCTGCCGAAAGAATATATTAGTGTAGGGACTGCAAAAGTGTTGATGGCTTTAATTTTATTTCTAGTGCTGAGTTGTGTTTTGAGGTTGTGTTCAGAATGCGACCACGATATGTGTTCTTGAGTGAGTTTTTGAAGTTTGCTTTGACAACGACGCCCTTATACTGGAAGTCCAGTTACTTGTAGATCTCTCCCTCTTCCATGGATTGCAAGGCCAACCCATGATCTTGTTCAAAACCCTCCAATTTCGTAGCTTTCTCACGTAGTATGTGTAGCTTGCGGCATTTGTCGATTATAAATTCCATTCTAATGGTGAACTGTGTGGTGACTTGCAGTAAATTAGTAGTTATATGGTGTGAGAGGGCCTGAGGTAAGCCTATCACAGTGTCTTGCGTTGTCTAGGATGTGGCTTAATGGATTCAAGGCGAAGCTGAACCAAACAGAACTCAAGAAGTCTTCTTGGAAAATACCTCTCCTTATTGGAATTGGGTCTGTAGTGATGGTGGTGTTAGTGGTGCATAGATGTAATTTTGTGTTCCGACTCTTCATCACGGCTTCTAGGAATGTCGTGATCTTGGTGCGTATTTTGTAGAGACGAAGAGTTTGCAGTAGCCAGGAATAAGGAACTGAGTCAAATGCCTTCGTGTAATATCTCTACGCTATGTGTAAGTTCCTATTTTTCGCGCGCGCCTGCCGCAAGATTACCGAGTAAATAAGAAGTTGCTCTTTATAACCATGGGAATTCATGCGACTTTCCTTCTGCTAATCGGAAAGGATATTACGTGTTTTGATGTGTAGAAGGTGAGGAGTTTGTAAAGTGTGTGGAGGGAAGTGATTGATTGTAGTTTCCAAGATGCACTGTTTCAGTGTTCTTACTCTGTTGTATGTGACACCCTGTGTGAGGATAAAAGGCATATGACCTTGGTGTCGGATTATGTCAATGATAGTAGAGCTAGCTTCCCTTGCAGGGACGTCAACCTCTTGATCCAGAAGTTCTGAACGCCGTCTGCACCAGGAGCCTTCCAGTTGTGTGCATGTTGTAGTGCTGTCTGTATGTCTGCGAGAGTAATCTCATCGAAGGACATGTAGGGTAAATGATCAGTGAGTAGTTGTTCCTCCGTGATCCATAGTGCTTTGTCATTGTGGGGGATGAGTTGGACCACAATGACGACCAGTATTCATGTAATGCCGCCTCGTTGATTGGAATGTTTGTAGGATCTGAAGAAACTTTTCTCAGTTTATATCTTTGTAATCTTTTGAAACTGTACTGAGTTTTTCCTTCATTGTGTCGAGATGTTCCTTAACCTGGATATGATGTTTTGAGTGTGAAGGCGAGTGTTTTGGGCTTGAATATCTTCCTAACCTGGGACATAAGTTTCACTGTTTTGTTTCCTGCAGAGTATTGTGTGAGCCTGGATATGTCTCTTCAAAGGACGCTGATGCGGCCCCCACGGCGACACCTCCAATGGTGGATGTATTCTTGTGACCGTGCAGTGGGTGGTATGTGCTGTTGTTTGATTTCAAGTGCCCGAATGGTTCCCTGTCCCGCGCAGTACAGTGTTGTGTTTATGTCTTTTAATGTTTGAATTTTGTCAAGGTGTTGTGGGATAGTTTGTGTGTTGAGATGGTATATGATTGTTTTGATGTGTGTACTTTGGGGAGTGGAGACCTGAGTGTGGACTTTGTGCCTGTATATTGTGCTAGTGCAGTGCAGGAATGATCATATGCTGCTTGTAATATATCTTTATTTGTACTTTAGACAAATTTGTGACCCATATACTCAAAATGATGGGTTTTAGGTCAATAAAAACAAGACAAAACAAACAAACAAACAAACAAAAAAACAATCACAATTTAAATGCTAAATTTACACAAACACAAGAGAGAAAAAAACCAAGAAAGTGTCCCGTTAAACAGGAGACTTCGCGCCCGGCAGCCACTACCGGGCGACTGAAAAAATACGTGTATGTGTCAGCCATACCCCCAAAATTTCTGTGTCTGTATCTATGTCTATAACACAGAATAGTCTCAAACATCAAAAACAAAAAAAAAACAACAAAAACAACAAAAAAAAATCTTTATAATGACAACACTAAGAAAATCAGAAGATTAAAAATTACTTTAAACATAGTTGAAACCCTTCCCCCTTTTTAAAAACAATCAAAAAGTTTAAAAAAAAGATTTAAAACATAATTCACCCTGGCAATAATAAAGTTCAGCATCGGATCCATTCTTTCCGTTCGGGAACCAACGAGGAAGCAAGAGAGATATTGCAGGAGACAGGGAAAAAATGCAACACGGAGAAGAAAAAAAAATTTAAAACATCGGCCATGGAGACACGAAGAAAAACAAAAAGGGGAAAAAAAAGAAGAGAACATTCCGGGACGGTTCAACGATTAGCCGGGGGGTGCAGACGGCAGGACCGCACCCGCCATGGAAGGGCCGTCGAAGACCCTACCCAACCACGTATGGTCAAGTTCGCGGTCCACCCGCTGCATTATATTCCGTGCCCGAAAAGTCTCGCCGCCCAGAATCAAATACAAACACCAAAACTGAAATTGTGAGCACCCTTTTGGCATAATTTCGAAATTCTTTAGTAAATTCCAAAAGGTCGCCATAAGCAAAGATAGCGGAGATACCACTGCAGATCAAGAACCGCTCAAAGTTGGCTGTAAGGCCAAGCCTTGTGGGATGTAAACACCGCCACAAGACATGGTCTGCATCCTCGTCCTCCCGGAGCGGGCAGAACCTACAGCTGGCATCAACCACTCAACTAATCCTAACCAAATAGGTATTAAAGTCTCCATGGCCCGTTAAAATCTGATTAAAATAAAAATCTCTATATATGTAAGTTGCTTTCACCTTTTTAATAAAAGAACGCAGCCGATCACTCTTTGTGGAAGACCTCCAGACCCTCTGCCACATGGCTGAGACCTCAGTTTTCATGCACAACTTCGAATGGCTACGAGGAAGGGGTCTATGGACGGAAACATCGTCTAGCAACGTAGCCGACTTGGCCTCACA
This sequence comes from Thereuonema tuberculata, assembly GCA_023159025.1. Taxonomy (NCBI): domain Eukaryota; kingdom Metazoa; phylum Arthropoda; class Chilopoda; order Scutigeromorpha; family Scutigeridae; genus Thereuonema; species Thereuonema tuberculata. The sequence goes on from JAFIDM010043549.1 coordinate 129,776, forward strand.
ATCCGCTTCCTCATTCGAGCATCATAGGGGACGGTTCTGTAAGTTCTTGTAATAGCCAACAAAAAGGGTCTACTAATGGTGTTAAGGGCTTTAATGATATTACCCTTAAGAGCATCCTCTCCCCAGATCTTCACCCCACACATAATCTTAGGCTTAACAATGGTGTTAAACATAAGCTTACGAACCTTAGAAGAGATCCCACCGTGCTTTGGAGCAAGGACAATAAACCTGCTTGCGTTCTTAGTAACCCTTCCGCGAACCTGAAGAATGTGATCTGTCCACATCAGCTTAGAATTAATCGTTAAACCAAGATATACCAAATTCTCAGAATAGGGGACTGGAATACCCTCTATCTTGACTGCTGGTAGACGTTTAAGTTTACGAAAGGGAACGAACAGGGCCACAGTCTTGGCAGGATTGATGGAAAGTTTGTTTCTAATTGCCCATGCTCCAATAATCTCATACAGGGGATCCCATAAGTTCTTAATTTTATGAGCTGATGGGGCGTTGATCACAGTGGCTGTGTCGTCAGCATAGGCCTGGACCAAAACCGCATCCCTGGCCTGGGGACTATTAAGAAAACCCTCCAATGAGGAGAAGAGGTCCTTTATTATCAGAATCCACAGGGTGGGGCCCAGATTACTTCCCTGTGGACAGCCCTTATTGCATGTGACCTTGGCCGAACCGAAACAAACGGTTCGACCCTGCAAACAGGAAGCAATCAGATTGTATAAATTGGAGGGGCATCCCTTCTTCCTCATCACATTCAAAATCCCCGGATGCCAGGCATTATTGAAGGCATTCTGGATGTCCAATGAGACCCCGATAGCATGATGCCCCCTCGATCTACACCGGCGGAGATATCCGCACAGATCCGAGGTAGCACCAATGGTACCGCGGCCCCTCCTGAAACCATATTGATGGTCGGAAATAAGATGGTTTGCCTCCAAATAATGAATGAGTCGATTCAGAGTTCAGAGTTTATCCAGGACCTTGCCAACGACCGGGAGAAGGCATATAGGCCGAAAACGGCCATCCCTCTTGGGGATAAAAACAACCTTTGCCTTCTTCCATACATCGGAAAGGTGCCCTCATCTAAACATTTGTTCAAAAAGTTTGACCCAAATGTCGGCAAAAACCTCTGTGATCACAGGGAGCGAACGGGTTGGAATCCCGTCCAAACCTGAGGCAGAGGAATAGTCCAAACTGTTAATCACTGCAACAAGCTCAGGTTCAGTAAAGTATTTCTTTACTTGTACTATTGGGGCATGTGTACTAAGGGGTAGAGATTGTTTCTGTGTTTGCCGTATAGGTAGTGTCTTCTAATGGTGAGTGGTATGGTGTCCTGCGATTCGATTCATCGACTTCTTCTCTAATTTGTGTAAGGATCCATGGAGGAATGAAATTGTTTTCTACTATGGAATGTCGCTGATCCGTTACCCGCTGATCGCTAAGGCCTAGCGACGGATAACTTGTCGTGAATGCGTAGTTAAGTGGCTGTCTGTATCCTGTGAGATGAGTCCCTACCTGTGAAACGGTATAGAAGTTCCACATAAGAACCTGGTTCATCTGCGATGACCATCGGATGCGCTGGCATTGTTTCCCAGTCTTGGTGGTCGCCTGCTCTGACGCAGACAAAACACTTCCAACCATTTGGACTGGGTGGTGTTGCGCGGCCATTGTGGTAGCCTTACTATTGAATGGGGTGCCACTTTCTCCACCAACATCTGCGGGAGACTGTCGTATATTTTTCGAATGGAGGTCTCTGCTTCCCCGAGAGCGGGTGACTTTATTCTGAGTCATATCCTATGCTGCATGTTCAAAATTAGAACAAGATCTCATCATAGATGGTTGGATTCTTTAGCCTAAAGCTAGTGTAATTCCCGCCCTCACCGCGAGGAGGTAGGATCCATGGTGGCTTAGTATTATTATTATATTAGTAGTATTATTATTATAAGTATTATTATTATTATTATTATTATTATTATAACTATTAGTATAACTTAGTAGTATAACTTAGTAGTATAACTTATTAGTATAACTTAGTATTATTATTATAACTATTAAAAAAGTGACTGATAGAATGTAATTAATATGAATTTCTTTTGTTTCAATTGTTTTCTTTGTAATTGTAAATCCTGTTTGTAATGTCTCACTTAAGTATTTTGTTCAATTTACTACCAATGTCCTTAATATTTATTTGTTACTAGTTCTTACTGTACTCGACAAAAATAAGCTAAACATAGGTAACTTTAATATACATGTGTAATAATTATATATAGAGTTAAATCAGAAAATTATTTTAACTGTTAAATCATGTTACTGCCTAATTTAAAATTTTTTGAAAATTATCACCTTGCGGTCTACCTGACAAAAATCACTTGTAAAAACAATACTATGTAAGTAATTTCATATTTTTTAACAATGTATTCAAAATTAATTAAATATTTGTAGTATACCTATATTCAGAACCTGTTGATAGGAATTTGTCATTCCTAACGGGACTGTAACTTTTGTATTTAGAATCATAATAAAAAAAAAATATCCATCATATCCTCGCAAAAAAATACCATATTCTAATTTCTTCAGCAAAATTTTCCTACAGAAGTAAACATAACAACAAGTTAGAACATCCGGATCATTTATCTAACGAAAAAATCAAATCAACGGACGTAGTATACAAAGATACCAGATTAGGCTTAAATGCTACAGCGGGACAGGTGCTCCCACAGAGTAGGCTTACGAAAGACTCCGACAGACCAGCAAGGACAGCCGGACCCTCAGCGACCCTCACTCAAACCTACACCCTCTGCGAACATCGGACTGGAATCACGCGAAGCAGAAAGACTCAAAGGTACGGTACAATATAGAGTGAAAAGACATTAACACATCTTTTTTACTACAGTGCTCCGCTATTGTGATTCCGTGCAAACAGTTTTTCTTTTTTTCTTTTTTTTTCTTGTTTGTGTCTTTTCTTCCATTGTGTGGGAAAAATACAGCACGACCCCTTCTTGGTCTTCGAAACCAAGATCATTCAAGCGGCAGCTGAGTAAGGGGACGACCCCATTTTGGAAACAGGAGGGGGTCAAAACTCAAGAAACAGTTGCGCTCTGTGACTTCAAATTTTGTTATCCTCGCCTTCACAAATGCCAACTACAATTACGTGTGCTACCTGCTCGACTGCTATTCTGGAGCCGGAAGTCAAATGCTATTCATGTGGCTCGAACTTTCACCATGACTGTTCTTTGGCGGAATCCACGTATAGGCACATGGCAGATAAGAAAAAAAAACAATGGAAATGCATTTTATGCAGAAATGATGCTACTGATAATGCACTAAATACTAGCAAACCATCCACTTCAGTCTCTCATCTAACCATGGATGACCTATATAAAAAATTGGAGTGTCTAGATAATCTAAAAAAATTGGAAAGTCTAGACAAACTAATGACAGATATCTCAGAAATCAAAGATTCACTAGACTTCCTATCAAAAAACTATGACGATATTTTAAAAAAAATCCAAAATGTAATAGAAACTAATAAAACACAAAACAAAACAATTTCAGATTTGAAACTAGAACTTAAAGAAAGCAAAGACAGAATCAGAAATCTAGAAAGACATACAGAATATCAAGAGAGACACTCTAGAAAAAAAAACATCGAAATCATAAACGTCAAGGACAGCCAGGATGAAAACATTTTTGAGATAGTGAAAAATGTAGCAGATGCAATTAATGTGACCATACATGAGCATGACTTTGAGACCATCCATAGAACGCCCACCTACAACAAAAGTAAAACAAAACCAATAATTATCAAATTTAAAGATCTCCAAAAAAAAACAGAATGGATGGAGAAAAGAAGAAAGAAGAAAATAATTAGCAGAGACATAATCAAAAATGGAGATGATAGCATGATCTACATCAATGACAACCTAACAAGAAATCAAAAGCATCTTCTTTGGAAAACCAAACTGGCAGCAAAAGAAGAGAAGTACAGGTATGTGTGGATCAAAAATGGAACAATTATGGCAAGAAAAGAAGAAAGTTCCAATATTATTAAAATTCACGATATTCAGGACTTAGAAAAACTTGCCTAAAACGTAAAGGGGAAAATAGATTAGAAAAAGGGAAGAACAATTTAAAGACATGGATGAGGACGCTACGCATAAAGATATTGAAAAATATCTTATACATAAAGATACTCTCGAATTAGAAGATATTGAAGAATGGGGACACAGTATTAATGGAAATGTTGTGAATAATCTTAATATAAATATTATTCATCTCAATTTAAGATCAATCAGAAAAAACTGGGACTTATTATTATGTAGATTAAATCAGCTGATGAATCTGATAGATGTAATAGTTCTGACAGAGGTAAATGTAACTGAAAACGAGGTAGAACTATATAAAATAAATCATTGGAACATGTTCTTTAATTTAAGACAAAATCAAAGAGGTGGAGGTATAATAATATACACAAAACTCAACATTGACGTCGACAGAGTCCTTATAACCTCGAATAATTTTGAATGCCTAAGTTTAAAACTAAAACACCAAATATGGAAAAACAACCTAAATATCTTAGCTGTCTATAGACCCCCAAAACAAAAAATTAAACTATTTATAAATGAATTAGAAGAAATCATAATAAATAATAACGAATTCTTTGAAAATAACTGTGTAATAATTGGAGACATCAATATAGATTTATATAAGTTAAATGGAAATCACACAGTAAAATTATACATTGAAACTCTGGGTTGTCAGGGATTCAAAAATTGTCTATATGGTACTACTAGACATGGAAAAACGTCTAAGCAAAGTACAAAAACTTGCATCGACCACATCTTCACAAAAATAACAGATAAAATTCACAAAAGTTATATAATTAAAGAAAGCATTTCAGACCACTTTATAACATCATTAAGTATCAATTTAGAAAAAACACTAAAAACAAATAGTATATATAAAAACCCAAAAGAAAGACAAAAAAAATTAAAAAAGATCGATCACCATCTTTTAGAAAACAATCTAAACAATCTAATGGAAACAATAGAAAATAAAAAAATCGATAATCCTAATATAATATACAATAATATAATAACAGAATATAATAAATCCAAAAGAAACATAACATTAAATAAGAAAAGTCTAGAAATATCAGAATATTTCTCTAGATTATCAAATAATAAAAAATATAAAAAAAGATCGAATAAAGGAGAAAGAACACATAAAGAATGGATAACAAAAGAATTAATTGATGAGATAAAAGAAAGAGACAAACTTTATAAAAAGCACAAAAACAACAAGACTAACGAACAATTTTATAATGATTATAAAAGATTAAGAAACATTCTAACATCCAAAATAACAAAGGCAAAAAACAATTATTACTACAATAAATTCATAAAAGAAACAAAAAATCCAAAAAATTGCTGGGAAGAAATTAATGCCCTACTAGAAAGAACAAATAAACACAAAACTAAAAAACAAAATGAAATACAAAAATTCGCACGAGAAATGGACAATGAAAATAAAAAGAAAACTCTCGCAGAGCTATTCAGTAATTATTACCAAAACATTACAAAAGATTATAACTTAAATTGCAGCGAAAAAATTATAAAAGATATAAATGTTGCAGATATAATGAACTCAATGGTAATCAACGAACCAAATGAAAATGATATCATAAACATAATAAACACTATGGATGTAAAAAAATCAAAAGGACACGATTTGATATCCATTTCAGATATCAAAACAAATAGGGAAATTTTCTCTACATTAATAACTACACTTACTAAAACAATTATAAGTAAAGAAAAATACCCAAACAGCTTAAAAATATCAAAAATCATCCCAATATACAAAAACAAGGCTTACAATGATTGTAAAAATTACAGACCAATTGCTATCTCCTCGACACTAGGCAAAATAATTGAAAAATACTTTACTAAAAAATTACAGGAATATTTAAAAGAATATGACATCATACATAAACATCAATATGCTTACCAACTTAAAAAAAGTACAACAATACTCTTAGAGGATTTCAGTGAAAACATAAATAAAAATCTAAATAAAAATTACTATGTTTTATTGATCACCATTGACTTGTGTAAGGCATTTGATTTGATCGACCATCAATTACTTTTACTCAAATTACAAAAAATAGACATAAGGGGAAAAATGTTAAATATTATAGAAAGCTATTTAGAAAACAGAAAAAATTTTGTACAAATAGACAATACTGTAAGTAAACGTAAAAAAATTAACATTGGAGTACCCCAAGGATCAAACTTAGGACCTATATTATTTATAATCTTTCTAAATGACCTTTTTCCTCTAATAAAAGACTGCAGTATATATATTTATGCGGATGACATTATAATATATACAGTAGGTCCTGACTTAGAAGATGCAAACAAAACTCTTCAGGAAAACTTTAATACATTGCAAAAATGGTTTCATGATAACAAACTAGTTCTTAATAATGAGAAAACTAAAGGAATACTGATTAAACCCAAAAAAAAACAAGCAAATAATAATATAAATATCACTATACACACACACGACTGTTTACATGGACATAGTATAGATTGTAAACTCTGCAACAGGATTGATATAATAAAAAATTTTAAATATTTAGATATAATCATAAACGATTTCTTTACATGGGATAACCATCTAAATGCTCTACATAAAAAGCTATATACGACTACCTATATTTTCTACCACATTAGAAATATTCTTCCACTAAAAACAAAAATTTTAATTTATTTTGCACTTTTTGATTCTTTATTAAACTACGGTGTAAACATATGGGCAAACGTAGGCAGTAGTCATTTACAAAATTTAAAAAATCTACAAAATAAGGTCCTAAAGTTGATCTTTTCAAAAAAGATATGGAACAATATAAACAAGAGAAAACAATTTTTACTAAAATATAATATACTTAATCCAAAACAAAAATTTTTATATAATGTAATAATAAAAAATTTCTACAATATAATTAACAAAAAAGATGAAAATAAAAGAAAACATAATACGAGACACTGCAACAGACTAAAACTCGACTATCCTTGCATCAATAACGAATATGGTGAAAGAAATGTAAATTATGTAATAGAAAAAACTCTAAACGAAATGAATGAGATTATTGATAAAGATTATAAAAAAATTTCACTTGTTAAAAAACAGGTAAAAAGATGGATTGTGGACAATATTGACTAACAATGAAGAAAAAAAAGAAAAAAGAAAGAAAAAAAAGAAAAAAAGAAACATCAAAACATGTTTGTAAATCATTTGACGTAACAAATTCTAGTAATTCCTGTGTACCATTTTGATGGAAAATGTTATATACATATATTATAATTGTGAAAAAAATAAATAAAAAAATAATGTAATTATGTAACCCACAGCACCCGTTGATAGGGACTTTCTTTATCCCTAACGGGACTGAACTATGTAACTAAAGTAGATAAGTGAATAAAAAAAAAAAAAAAAATTATTATTATTATGTATTATTATTATTATGCTTGTAATTGTCACATGTTTAGCTTTGTATGTATATCTATATGTGTGTGTATGTGTTTGTACGTATGAGTGTATATGTGTATATGTATGAATATCTATAATTGTATGTTTGTGTATATATGCATTTTATATATTCATGTATATATGTGCATATATATATTTATATACGGTTTTTACGGTTTTTAAACATTAATCATAGATTTTTATTAATGTATAACTTCCAAAAATTTAACAACCTTGTATACTTAGTTAACTGTTTATGTCAACTTCCCTTATTCAAAAAAAAAAAAATTCAATCCTAAGTTATGAATTAATATATTGTATAATCGGCAATTTTAGTCTCTTTACTTTTCTAAAAAATGCATACGTAACTAATAACTCAAATATATCAATATGAATATACTCAACGGTAGCACCTGTTGATAGGAAGCTCTACAAAAGCTTCCTAACAGGACTATGATAAAATGTAACGGAAATAAAATGAATGAATGAATGAATGAATTATTATTATTATTATTATTATTATTATTATTATTATTATTATTATGTTTGTATGTTTCAAATCTTGGGTTTCCCCAGCAAAAACAATATGGCGGGTCAAGGACCAAAGCACATACTGCCAAGTGTAAAGATGTGTGCAAGAATGATTAGGGATGTGTGCTTGTGTCCATAAATTTCCTAACTATGCGTGTAGTGTTGAGTACCACAGCCTTCTGCAGTTGTGCATAAGTGTTTTTGTGAAGTCCTAGTGTGCTGAGACTGTGGTGCAATGTGTGAGGCACCAGACCAGTGGCAGACAGAACGACATATTATTATTATTATTATTATTATATATGTTATTAAATAGATAAAAAATAAAAATTAAAAATTAATGATTATATAAAAATAAAAATAAATAATATTCTCAATAACAAAAAAAATAAATATTACACAATAACTGCGAAACCGCGAAAAACCTCATGGATAGACAAGGAAATCGTGGAAAAATCGCAGCCAATGAAGCTAGAGGGCATCTACACGGCGCATATGAAAAGCTCATTATGAATTGATTATAAGTAGCGTTTCTCGCTTGCTTGATACTTCCGAACGTTTTTGGATTGGGTGTTTTTCTGTAGCAGCTGATATTGCCACCAAATTATCATATCAACAATGATTAAATTTGATAGAGGGCGTTTAGCGGGATTGATACAGTCACTTTGGATACATCGTTCTATCGCCCTTCACTTGGGTCATAGTGATGCCGCAGAAAGACGTTGATTGCGGCAATGGATCTGGCAGCATACACATTCCCATTAATAGGGCAATCGCCAAATAATTTGCTGAGACTCAGAAACACCATACAAGATTGTAGAATAGTGAGATCAGCTGTCACGATACCAATATTTTCTCTAAATGCCATTCGAGGAGAGTTAATGACATCTACGCAGCCTGTTGCCTCACCACGAATTATTTCCAGAAGTCTGGCAGAGAAGGTAGTAACTTACGTCGAAGCATCACCTAACCGCCTACAGCGGGCTTGGAACTGCTTCGGACCGTATAGTGCTTAATGATAAATCTAGGATCTCCTTTGAAGCCGATGACTGCGATATACATGTGTGGAGACGACCGGCCAGTTCGCGACATCTCACTTGACTTTGGGACGTCATGGCAGTCACACCGAGAGTATAACTAATTTGGGGAGAATTGCATTTGACATCCTTAGTTGTTCTTCGAAGTATTGTGACAGCACAAAGTTACGTTGAGAACATCCTGAGACCTTCCATTCTGCCTATGTTGATGTAACAACATATTTCATTGCATTGTTTCATTTCTTCCTGAGCCGTTGCATACGGCGAATATCCCTAAAATGTGTCTACATGGTTTTCCTACACTTCGTTGACCTGCCAGAGCACCTACATGATAGGCATGAGGAGAAGGATTCCGTAAAAAAATCTGCCGTTAAGATGAAATATGGCGCTGTACAAGTAAAAAAGTATGACAAAGCAACAACAAATGCATAACTAAACCAAAATTACATTTGTTTTAGTCTTCTGGTAAGATCAGCATTGTCTTTTGCATTCGCAACAATCACATTTATAGTGATTGTTGTAGAGCTGCATTATAAATGTGATTTTAAAAAGGCGCAATTGTTGGTTTATTGGAAATAAACACAAGGAAATTAAAGCAATATCAATTATCAGAAGGCGTTGCGAAGCATTGTGATTGGTTGACTAATCGCTTTCCCTACCTTGTTTTTTGTTTGCTCTTTTCAAAAACAGGCAGAATTTGAATTGGTGTAAAGTTTTTTGAATAAATAAATAAAAGTCCTGCTTTGCATCTAGTAGAAATTTTGCATTTTGTTAACAGTAGAGAGCTACAAGGTATCGCGCCAATATCGAAAGCGCGTTCTGTAGTTATCTTTTGAAAATATATCTCACTCACTGTGAATGTGCTTTAATTGTGAAGTTCTCTGTCTTCAAGGATGTAATGCAATATATTCTCTGAGTCAATTTTTATGCTGAAAGAACTTAGTAAATATGATTTATCAGCTGAAGCAAATAGACGAATGATTAATATACTGAGGAAATTACATCCCTGGAAGTTAAGCCTCGAAGTGAAAAGAAACATATTTCAATGCAGGTTGTCCGTGGAAATTGTAATTGATGTGATCGACCGCCCAATGGACAATGTTGCTGGAACTAGCAGCTCTCAGAGAATGTAGAGAGAATTGGATATCCCTTATAACCACTGTGTGGAAAATCATTCTAATTAATCCACTATTATCCACACAAAATCAGTTGCCAGCAACTGAAAGTAGATGATCCTAAAAAATGACAGTCATTTGCAAGAACATTTTTGATCAGAATGGAAGAGCAAGATGCCTGGCAATAGAACTTTCTGAGAAATGAGGCCTGTTTTTACTTCGATGGCACAGTCAATATTCAAATATAGTGCATAGAGAGAGAAGTGGCAAATTTTGCGTAACAAATGCACTCACTATAAATCACTATCTGCTGTGGCGTTGCTCTTAATTACATGTTAGGATCATTCAACATATAAAGGAGATAATGAGTAAATTTGTAAGTTAATAATTACTGACATTACAGCAGTTACGCTTTTCAAAATAATGTTTTGAAAAGTTTGGCTATTGGCAAAGTTTAGCAATTATATAAGTATTTCATATGTTGTTGTATGAAATATAGATGGTATCGTTTATATCAGCACCGAATGAAAATAATTATATGAAAAAGTTATCAACACTTGAATTACACTTCAAATTCAAATCTTAAATTAGAAAACACAAACACAAAAAAGGCAACACTTTCTGTAAATCTAAGCATTTGATATTAAAATAAAATAAAATGAATGATTATTAATTTATTATTTCGAAATTAAATAGTTGATAATAAAATTTAGTAAGTAATAATATATAATTTTGATGTATATTTACATTTTCTGGACTCCGTAACGTAGCTAAAATAACTACTGAAATCTTACTTATTTACTAGTGTTGTATTTAATTGATCTCAAATATTATATCTTAAGGTAATAATTACTCACCGACAGGAAACGATGAACTATAACTTCAAGAATCTCAATGAATGTTAATGAACAAACTCCCATTTGCAATCCTAAACAACTTACTACATCAATGATCAAATTTTGAAGTGTATAGCTCTCATATTCTTTAGTAATGAGAATTTTATTCGATCCAAACACAATTTGAATTATTATTTCACTGCTACTTCCGTCTTCGAAGTCTTGAAGACGTGTAATCCGGAAATAAAAATGTGAATCGTCACATTTCAGAGGACAGTGACATACTGGTGATTCCAAGTATATCAACTTTTTTACTTTGAAATATGCTGCCATAATATCATCTTCAGTCTCACAATCAGGTAAATGAGAGTCAGTCATGAACAATAACCTAAAAGAAAATGTTTTAATAATAAATTTTATAATATCAATTAAATAAGAAATTATTAAATTATTAAATTTCCTGCATGTTAAATTACGAAATGATTACACATTTACACCCCAGTTATCTTACGAGGATCCCGTCAGGAAACAAAAGGGGCAAATAACAACTGAAAACAAAATAAGTATAGCACGGAAAAAAACTAATAAACATCTAATTTAAATTTTTAAACAAGTATTTTCCAAAACTACTTGTATTTTTTAGAAGGAGAAATCAATTTTTTTAAATAACCATAGAGACATTACATTTACATTTAGAAATTTTACATTATGTATCATAAATTTAGTGCAGAATTTCCTTTTTATGAGATTGTGATGGTTCTTGCCCAGATAACAGAAACATAAAGCTGGTAGAAAGAAGAAAGATTACAATATATCACTAATTACAGTGAATACTGGGATGAACAAAAAACAACATCTATCTATTTAACATAATATATTACTTGCGCTACTTCTGTTGTTCAATATTATAAAGTATTTGTTAGTAAAAGATCAGTGCTGTAGCTAGTTATTTAAGGATGAGATTCGGGTTTAATATTTAATGTAACTAGCAACCCTGGAAAAGTGGATTCTCCCAAAGTGCGACTGCTTTTTCACCACTACCCGATAAAAGTTAATTCTCCCAACCCACGACTGCTTTTAGAACCAGCGAGTGCGTCTATGACGTATTTGTATATTTTATAGGAATTAGAATGCAGACCCCGTGGCCTATGGATAAGATGTCTAACTTCGGATCAGAAGTTCCAGATTCGACTTCCGTAGCGAACTTGTAGAAATTATTTCTATTTTCACAAAGCACAACAATTACGCCGGACAGACAGACACATAAATAAAAGCTTTTATAATGTAATATGATTGAAGAATATAGTTTTTATTTTTTTATTTTTTATAGCTGAAAAAGAACAACTAAATCTTGAAAGAATGATTGAAAAAGATTACGTTATACTTCGTGCAAATGGCTCAAATCTTTTCGTCCAAATCTTTTCTTATGAAGGTTTCTTTTCAAGGAAAAAAGTAATCTTAGAAAATACTTTTGAATTTTAATTCTCATTTTTTTTCTTAAAATTAGAAGGGATATTCCACGTGATAATGAATTATGTTCAAATTTTATTCATTAATGACAGATTTAGATTTCGAAGTATTTGCTTAGACAGAAAATGAAGTTTTGTAATGATGCCCCAATTTTTTTAGACAATAAGTATAAATGGTAGGCCTATAAGTGGTTTGTTGTGACAGGATTCAATGAAAAATCATGTGACAACAGTAGCACCTAAATATCTGAAGGATTGGAATTCTTAGAATATGGATTTGTTATAATTGATAAAAAAGCTGTAATTCAAAAATATTTTATATCTTTGATAGAAAAACATGTAAACTGTTTTGGCTGCATTTGAAGTTAAGAATTTGAAAATAGTCGAGATTAAGTTAGAAACTGAATACTCGACTCTTGGCTTGATTTTACTAATCGAGGAATGAGTGCAAATTTTTTTTCATTTATATTTAAGAAGTTAACATCAATATCGTTCATAATAATTCTTCTTTTTTGATTTTTATTGAAGAAATTGTAATCGATTCAATATAATTCTCAAAATAAAGATTTTTTTGCCAAAATATGTAATTCTAACAAATACGACAATTTATATTTATTGAGCAGCAAATACACTCTAAGTATATATTAAAAAGTGAACTCATTTACTAAATTGATATTGAAAAGGAACTGGAGGAAATTAAAAAAAATGGAGAAATAGATAAGAACGGAAAAATTGTTCCAGAAAGAGGATTTTTTTCCCCCGACATATACAAAGAAAATGTTATAACAGTTTCCCATTCTTATAGAATGAAGTTCTGCCTACGCACATAACGAACAAAAAAAACTATTAAAAATAACAATCGATTTCTTTCGGACTTGCCAACATCATCTGATGAAGAATATAATTGAACATCATATCTTTATTGGTGAAGACACAGTTCCAACCAATGAACACCAGATTTGAATGAGATATTTGTAGTAGGAAGGTAGGAAGGAGAGGGCCAATCCATTTGTAGATTGCAGAATGGGGCCACGTTGTCTGTAGAGTTGTCGGTTTTTTAATTGGTGAATATATAAAGACTTGAATCCTGCACTGACCTAGTAAAGATGGCTTCAATCTTGAATATACGAGTTTAACGTAAGTTTAACATAATTATAAATTTACTTCAATATTCAACAATTAAAAAATTGACAATTCTACACTCAATATGAACCCATCGCTATGTGTGTAAGCAGAACTTTTAATCTAATCAAAATATATCTCACACGTTCAACTTAAATTCAAGTTTCCCTTTGTGTAACAGTGTATTCTCAACAGGCTTATTTCTCTTATGATTATTCATTTCGTGATGGCTGTTTTGTTTATAATTTAATAGCCACTTGTGCCCGAAAGGTTTGGGACATTTTATGAAATACTGTTGAGTAACAGTCATTTTCTTTTCATGTTCGTTTCCGTGTGAACTCACATCCGGAAGCAGATTGGTTTTTACTTTTTCTCATGCCTTTCTGAGATTATCATCGAAGTGTAAGTCTGACTGAATAAAACATAATAATGATGAAACATCGGTCTCAGATCACAATTCGTTCATAAGCTTTGGACATGAAATTTGCTTACTTTTATTTGGTGCATGTAAGGAAAAAAAACAATTTATTGTGTATGTTAAGCTGATTTCTCTTATAACTGAAAAATAGAAATGCTTCAGCTCATCTACTGAAATTATCTCTAGACTTATTGCAGCTTCCATTAAAACACTTAATGTAAATTCTAACTAACATGTTTCTTAACAGTTACAGCTTTATTTCTCCAGTTAAAAATCTCAATTTGAATGCAGGCAATAACATAATGTTGTCTCTATTTGTATCTAGAGACAACAATTTTTTTACAGCGATCACATGATCTGTTTATAGTACTTTAGAATACATATTTAAGAAATATGTATTGAATAACCTCAAACCACAGAAAGAATAGTTTCTAAATTATACGAAATATTTAATGTCATTACAATAAGATATCTTTATGGGTATAGAATGTTCCGCTGCTATCGCAGAAATAGTTAATCTCAAGAATGCTTCCATACAAGTTGGTAAGATATCAGATTAATCATTCTCTGTTCAAAAAAGAGGAGACGGAAGCTTTACTCAAAAAAAAAAAATATGTAAAATACAAAAAACAAAATAAAAAAAATGAATGAAGACGGAAACAATCTTCAAAGCACCTAGTCAAGAGAATATCATAGGGGGAAAAAAATCACTCATACTGTCTCTGAACAGTTATGTGCTCTGTGTAGATGTCGCTGGACCACCTTATGGCATCAGACACACATAATCCTTAAAATAACCGGCCATATGAAGAAGAACAAAGCAGCTGCAGAAAGGAATCATTGTCAGGGTTCCAAGATCCAAATAAACCCACGATAAAGGGAACAATCTTCACCTCAGTTTTATTCCTCCGCAAAGAAGTCGCTGTAGACTCATGTTACTGCAAACGAGACTCTGGAGTATTTCAAACATCATTAAATAGAGATAGACGAGGCCTTTCGCGTCCTTTTGTTCAGGTCTGAAGACCATTCCTGAACAACAGGACACGAAAGGCCTGGTATATCTCTATTTTATGAAGTGGGAAATACCCCAGAGACTTGATTGCAGTAACTTCGCCCACAGTCACATTAGAACCAAAGCTATAGATATTCATACTTCGCAATCTTGGCCTCGTGAGCCTGTGCGAAGGCTTCCAACTGTTATAGAAGGGAACTGTTTAAACTAGTACTGCAGCGTAAGAGATACTCTATCAAATTTATTGATTGCCAAATTAAAAAGATAATTTGTTAGCTATATTATAATCTGAACACGACTAAATCCAGCAATGTGTATGGTGTATATCTATACTTTCCATCAATAAATATTGTACAAATTGTCTCTGTGGCTCAGAAAGCTTAATGTTGTTGTCACCATAAAAGCTAATAACACCTTATACAGGATCTTCACTTGATTAAAAAGAAAACTCAGTTATTACTTTGCAAAATAATGTACTATACGGAATTCAGTGTAAGGACAATATGTGCACATACATTGGAGAAACGGGCAGAACTTTGATACCGAGGTTAAACGAGGCATGTAGGGTCATTCAAATTAAAGATTATACATAAGCTCCGGTTGCACATACATTGAAATTAAACCATATGCTTGATTTCGAAAATTCTATTATTTTTGAACGTGAATGGTAATATATTTGTCTGGAGATGCAAAGAATCTGTCTTCACGACTGAAATTATTAATTGTTACAAAAAATCCAATTAAAAAAAATATAGCTACATATAGTTTGATTAAGATTGGAACAGAAGAGAACTAAGACATCTGCAGAATCTTCTAGAGAAGCTATAAGAAAAAAATTAATGTTTTTGTTTTATTTTTTTTTTCCATTTCTTTGTTAGGTCCGATAGCTGTCTTTTTGGTTAATAGATGTTTCTGCTACTTGTCTGATGACAGAAAAGCAGATGTGAACTTCCTCATAGCAGATGTGGATGCCAGATATCGCTGTTGTTTAGATGATGTCAAGAGCACACAATTCCTCCTAAAAATGATTGGTTCTTCTGTGTCTCGATACGCTATTTCAATAATTTGCATATTTTTCTATTCTTTGATTTTCGAGTAATTATTAACACACCAATTGTTTGTACACTTACAAATTAGTTGCACAAATCATCATGTTGCTTGTAATTTTAACATTAAATTTAAGATTAATAAGTATAGTATATGCTTCATTTTTTTTCTTATAACTATTCCGCTTAAAGCTTGTTTTAATTAGATTACTTTTAATCCATCCATTTTTTTTCTCCTTACTGATATTATCTTATTTGCTTGCTCCATCCCTTATTTCCATGACACGACCATAGCTATATTCGTTTACCTTCTCACTTAACTCTAACCTCGTCTTTTCAATCTAACCAACTGATTGAATATCATTGTTCAATTGCTTTGCAATATTGAATATCTCCCTTAAATCCTGCCATGTGCCTGAAAATGTTCTCCGTAAAGGTATTTCAAACTAATTAATTTTCTTTATGTATGTGTGTTTTAAATTTATATATTTTTAATGATGATTTAAGTTGATCTAAATATTATTTATGAGGGGAGGCAGCCAACCTTAATCCTTAACAAGCTTCCAAGTAAAGTGTATAGTTATGTTAAATCAGTGGAGATGTTAGTTTTGGTGATTAAAAAAAACAGGATATGAACTAGAATAAAGATTGTCGTCGTAAAGATGATATTGTTATCGGTTGATTTGGCCACTCACCCGTTCAAGGAATCGCCTCGTCCAACCTGGCATCCCTGTTCAAAGTCGAACAGTCCAGTGGCAGGAACGAAGCATCATTCAGCCTTATATAGAGCTGCAGAGCCAAGCATAGACATGCAGTTTGGTAGCCGAGAGTCACGCAGTAGTCTCCAGCCGGAGAAGAGTCAGTTTAATGGCCGAGAGCCACAGAGTGCGACAGTCAGACGGAGAAGAGAGGAGTCAGTTCGGTAGTCGAAAGCCACAAATTGCTTCCAGCCAGGAAGACAGAGAGGGGTTGGTTGGAAGGCAGGAGCCCATAACGAGTTATAATCGGTCCGTGGGCAGGAACCCAAAAGGAGAGGCTGCAAGTTTCGTGGCAGACCGCCATCCTGAAGTCCGCCTCCAAGATTGAAGCAGTAGCCGGATACTATGGAGTTATTTCAGCCAGTAGGACTAACGAAAGAGCGACTACGGAAAAGCCATCCCTAGCCGTAAAAGTGTTAGCTGAGTATGCAGGGTTCCCGAGACGATCGAGCTAAGAAAGAGCGACTACGGAAAAACCATCCCGTGAAAGTGTTACCTGAGTCCGCAGGGTTCCAGAGACGTTCAAGCTAAGAAGTGCGACTACAGGAAAGTCACTTATAGCCGTTAAGGACTTCTTTAAACCAGAGAAGTACGCATTGGACATTTTGAAGCTGAAGACTACGATAATTAGTACTAGTTGCAGAACTATATTTTGATAATAAAAAGAAATAAAGTTTTAGTCAAACTTCGGTTGGTCCAACGTTAATGAGATGAAGTCAATTCCTCGATTCTCTCATTAAGACCCTCAAGCCGCCGGACGTTCGTGGTGTTACGACCCTTAGCCACTTAGCCCGGTAGCAATATCATTACATATGTCAAAATACATATTGATTAATGTAGTTTACAATAACAATATAGATTGCAAACTATCAAGTTTTGAGTTGTAATTAATAAAAGGGCTACATGAATATTAGAATAAAAAATTGAAATTACAAAGAAAAATGAACACATGATAAAGAAAACAAATATTTGAAAAACAATGTAAAAAAAAAGAGAGGATTAAACAAAAAATAAATTTGTAGCCTTATACATATTAGGATTTTGTCTCAATGGCAGAAACTAAAACAGAATTAAAAGAAAAAATTAAGAGATTATATAAACTCACTAAGCAATGAACATTGCAATTATCTTCAAGTAAAACAAACATTCTTATTTTTAGAAATAAAAGCAAAAGAATATTAAATATGATTTGGTGCTGCAATGAACTGCAAACTTAGTAAACAACAATTCTCAGTAGTCTACATGACACGAAATGATATGAACGAAATATAAAATAAAATTAGAAAAGGAATTGTCAACTTCTGAAAGATAATACAGTAAAAAAAATAACACTATAAAAGAAACAAGAAGATCAAAAATAGAGAACAAGGGAATTTTTTATTTATTTTTTATTTTTTATTTATTTATTTAGGTCAATGGTCAGAAGTAAATCTTGAAAAACTATCTTCAATACAAAACGTAAAAAGTATTTTATTCTCTATGAACCTAGTGTCTTGTAGCATTCACTCTTAACAACCAAGACTTTAGCAAAAATTTCGATTCTATGATAAAAGTTAAGAATTTTTTTTTGTAGAACCAGCACTGTAGTGAATCTCATAGGTCAAGTGACAAAGCTTTTCATACTTACCTTAAGAGACAGTTCTGTGATTGGATTGTTCGAAGACTTCGTTTTGCCTTACTATTAAAGTAATTTGTGCAATATCTGTAGACCTTCTGCAAAACTTCCAAATAGGTTTTTGGGAAGTAAGATACTTCTCATGAAGCTTAAACATGAACAGCAAAGCTTGAGTCAGTAGTTTTATTAAAAGTTACATCCACGTTTTAAAGGGTTCCACAACTTTCATCCTCAACAAATCTATATCTCAACGCCTCATTCAGATGATGTCTTCAACAGATCGTTTTCATGTAAGTCACTGAAAACTCTTTTCCATCTTTCAAATTAAAAATAATGTCTTTTATTTTGTGTGTATAAGAAATTAACCTCTTTATTTATTTAAAATAATAATCGTGGTTTCTCTCAATAAGCTTTGGTTCTTTGTCCTTTTCTTAAAAAATAGGATAAACGTCAGACAGACACTTCTTTCACTTACACCATCGGAGATTACATCTTTACCAATTTTTTTTCAAGAATCGATAAATCGTGTCTCAACAAAGAATAAGGTCCTAATTTATCTGATGATGAATCCGATATCAATGTCATTTAATAGCCTACCAATATTTGATGTAGACTTTACTCAATTCTTTGTATTTAGTAAATAAAGACAACACTACTATATCATCAACATTTTTTTGTGATTGTGATTATGAACCAATTTTGCTGATGGAGAAACTTAAAGTTGTAGAATATTTCGATAGATACTAGATAATCAGATATATATCTACTCCTAATAAGCCAACGCAATCAATCGAAGCGTTAGTGCAGGTATTGTTAGTATTCCAAACTAAATTTCGAAGAACTCATACGTCGACCGTTTATCAACTTGTTTTAAAGAAACTCCAAGATCAACTAATCTATGAGCGCCAAATTGCACATCTGTCTGTTGTGTATTACATTGTTGAAATGAAACAAGCTATAAACAATCTAAATGAAACAAAAGTGTTTACAGATTGAACCATATTAGTTTTGGATTTGGATCTTTGCAAAACTTATATGCATCAACTTATCAATTAATCCGGTCAGGGAATGACCTAGAATATTGGTTAATTCCAAGCCTATGTTTCATTTTTTTCCGTTTCCTCCCACTCAAGACCCACTCATCTTTTTCTTAATTGCGTTTGGATTTAACATTGGCTTTCTTGTATTATCAAATTCTTGTCTGACAGACCCGTGGGCCAGAATTTGAAATTTTATCTTTTGTTTGTACATGTTTGTTTGTTTGGGAAACAGGCCACAGTCAGGATTGACAGTGGTTTCAGTTATCACCGTTACATTATCTGAGTTCATTATCTCATCTGGTAAATGGGTCTGGCTCATTAGTTCACAAAAAAGGACGAAACTCCCGTCCAAGATTCTCACCAATATTATCGATTTTACAGGCAACCCGCAGCTTCTTCAGATGAATATTGGACAAGAAAGGTTCCATCTAAATACGAAATACACTTAAGTGGTAATAATACCAAGTTTTGCAACTCCAATATAAATGATTTAAAAATTATAACTATTTTGAGTTTCCTGGAAAAACTTTACTGATTTTGCTAATAAGCTCCTAGTTTAAGGACTTTGTTCATCTTATTAAAGCAACCTTATAATAATAAATTATCAAACTAGTCTCGCTTTTTAATTCAACATCTTTAGGCTTGTGCATTAAATTTATATATTTTTAAGGATATATTTGAAATACACTCATGGACAAAAAAATTAGCGCACCAAGAAGGAGTCGTCAAAATTAAACGAAAATTTACATACGTAATGACTACTTTGATATAAGTAAATGATAAGAAAATCAAAGAAAAAGGATAATTTATTTCAGAGAAAAAGGCAAAAGAACGGAGGAGTTAATACCCCGTTGAACCCCCTTAGCGCGAATGCACGATGCGATACGATCGGGCATTGAGTCATATAAGTTCTGTATGATGTCTTGAGACATTTCGTTCCATATTTGCTGTAACCTTGCCTCTAGTTCGTTCAAACTCGTGGGATGCCCAACTCGTCGTCCCAAATGATCCCAGATATGCTCGATTGGAGACAAATCTGGGGATCGGGCAGGCCAAGGAAGGGTAGTAACAGTGCGGAGACAGTCTTGTGACACCCTTGCCGTATGAGGCCGAGCATTGTCTTGTTGAAAAATGGCTCCTGGGAGCCGTTGCATGAGTGGCAACACATGTGGTTGCAGGATTTCATGATCATACCGCTGGGCTGTCATGGTGCCACGGAACAATACTAGGGGTGACCGTGTATTGTAGGCAATGGCACCCCATACCATCACACCAGCTGTGGGAGCGGTGTGTTGCTGTACAGCAAGGGCAGGATTGAAGCGTTCCCCACGGGCTCTCCACACACGAACACGATTGTCATCACTGCCGAGATTGAATCTGGATTCGTCGCTAAAGCCGACCTGGTTCCATTCCGCTGCAGTCCAGTTTCCTCTTGCGCGGCAAAACTCCAAACGGAGGCGTCGATGGGTGGGCGTCAAGGGCAGCACACGTAATGGGCGCCGCGAACCAACTGTCCTTCCGCCAGGCGCCTTCGTATGGTTCGAGAAGACAGAGCGGCCCCTAGTGAAGGTGCTACCTGTGCCTGGATGGCGGCCGATGAAGCAGTTGGCTGTACGCGTGCATTTCTGACTATGTGGCGGTCTTCTCGACGACTGGTCTGTCGAGGGCGTCCTGAGCCTGGTCTTCGTGTACATGACATCTCTCGGGTCCACTGGTCCCAACACCTCCTCACAACACAATCAGAGCGGTCTAATTGACGAGTTACTCGCCTAGCTGACCACCCAGCTTCCATCATCCCGACGATTCTCCCTCTCTCAAACTGCGACAACTGCGTAAACTGTCTTCGAAAACGGCGTAATGGCATGTCTACCTCAGCTCTTCCTTTGTAAATGATTCAGCACACTCAAACAAGCTTTGGTTACCTGTTTTATACTCCACAGAGTACGATGTTCAACGCCCTCTACCCGCTATACGTAATGCGCAATCACTCTGCATTTCTAATCATTTGCATATCTCCCCGACATGTACCTTCATTGTAAGTTTCGTTACGATCCCGCAATTATTTCTTGGTGCGCTAATTTTTTTTGTCCATGAGTGTTTGTTAAATACTACTTTTATACTACTTAGGCCAGTCAATATCGACACAAAAAAGACAAACATCGCAAATGCGCATGTATCTCCGACTTTTTTATATGTTGTTAAGACCCCCGAGAGTAGTTTATACCCAAGTTTGCAACCCTGAATACCCTGTAATATTCCCGTGGTGTTCGAAAAGCTGCGAGATTCTGCACTTGTTTCAGGTTTTGCGAAAAACCTACCGTAAGGAAGCGTTTTTCGGATATCTTTACTGTATACTTTTGTAAAGAAAACTAAATTTGCTACAATTTGAGCCCAACCCGAGCTCTCGATGTCCATTGGTTGCCGAGATACAGCCAGTCAAAGATGGGCAATTGTATCCAAAAAGTGAAAAGTTATCGGGAAGGTCATTTTCCAAGACATGTACCGCCTAAACGAATGGTTCTACAGAAAAATCATGAGAGAGGAATTTGTAGAGAATTGAATTAGCTTCAAGTTGATTCCAAAATGGTGCCTTTAGGCCTCATAGTTTTCTCAAAAACCAAAAAATAGTAAAACCAAAAATAGTTTTTATCGGATTTTGGGAAAATGATGAAAACATGATATTTAATAATGTTGGCATGGATTTCGTTAAAAAAACGTGCAAGAATGTAAATTTAACATTTTAGATGTAACATATGGCTTCAAAGAAACATGCAGTAAACAAATAAAACTAAATTAACAACGTAAACATAAATGTAAACAAGAAAATACTATTTATACAGTCAAGCATAAACACTGCAGTAGATTAGAACTTCGCCCTTTTGGAATGGCTGGGTCTCATCGAGTGTGGATCAGAGGGGGAGGGACGACGTTTCCTGGAGGTGTGGGTGGGTCGTCATATGGTGTTGGGTCGTCCACATCCTCGTCCTCCTCGTCCAGGACGATCGGAGTGACGTTTGTGCAACTTCGCCCTTGGCAAAAGGAGCATAGGATAGAGCACTTGAGCCCTGCCTTTCTGCAAGTGCAAATGCACGACCCTAAGCACCCTTTCTTCCATTTGCAAGCCACCATTCTAAGCAGGGTCTGAGGAGCGGGCTCTGCGCACATTGTGACGGGCATGTAACCTTGTTCGCTGGTGGTTTATCTCCAGTTAAGCGCGTTTTTGTCGACCCCCAACCATTTTTGCACCTGATCGTAGGTCCTCCAAGAATGTTATTGCCTCTGTGGCTGGTGGAGGGGGGGGAGGCGGGCAAGGTTGACTTTGGCCGTTGCTGTAGATTTTACACATGCTGAGTATCGCAAGGTGTTCAGCGTTTCCTCATCTCCTTCGTAGAGGTTCATCAAGATCTTCTCGCCAGCATTTCCTACATCTTTCTGGTTGGAGTTTGGATCCAGGAAAATGCTGGCGAGATATATCCAGTGGGGGTTTTGTTTGAGGACATTGCACCACTTCATTTTGCCTTGCCAGAAAAGGGCAGAGGTCGTGTCACACCCACTGATGGCATGCAGGAACACAACCATCCCTCCTGAACTCTACATTTCTCCACATGTGAAGGAATTTCCTGACTATTGGACCCACCTCTGCCGCCTTTCTGGAAGTACACGTTCGTCTGTTCAGAGGTTAAGCCGTTGAGGAGGACCAATAGGTCGACGTCCTCCCCAATGATGAAAGCTTGATCGAACGATGAGCTTTTGGAAAGGGCAGTCCTCACTATATCAGCATCGGCATCCTCTTGAGATTGATGTACCTCGATACACTCACTGAATTTGATAGGTTACGCATCATGGTGATCAGTTGACGTTTGTTACATTCATTTGAGAGCATTTTTGCTTGGGGAACTTTGATGGGTGTTGCTGGAGAGAGAAGCAGAGCGTCACAGGTGTTCCGCTGATTTAGTACTCCTTTACGCTTCCGAGGTTTTTATTCACTAAACAACAGATCCGACTGCCATGGACCTGGCACAAACGATTTCTAGAGAAGGGCACCAGTACAACAATTTTGTAACCTTTTTCATGCTATCCCTTTTCACATAGGCATTGCACACAGTTTTCGGTCTCACTTACACGGCTACAAATAATTCCGAGAACCAAAGAATAAGGAGACCCATAGAGGTACTCGCCCAAAGTATCGTTAGATTTGTGGAGTATCTTATTGGGATTCATCTGTATTCCGGGGCTATTATATATTCTGTATGTATTCATTTTTTTTTCCTCAGGTTAAAAACACACTTCCACTTAACACACATAATAAAAATAAAGTATATTTACAGTTAAAAAGAGTTCATACTAGTTTCGTCCTGCTAGCAGGGCATCATCAGTGTGAGAGAATGTTCTACCTTCCTGGCCTTTTAAAGAAATCATAAGAAGCATTCAGCCAATCCTGCGCACCGATCAATCAGTGTATGTATGTATGTATTCATGTATTGTGTTATATTTCAATGTATGATTTTGTATCTATGTTTAGTTGCAGCCATATTTTACCTATCAAACATTAAATTCGAATAAACTGAAACAAATGCATGAATTTCACAGTTTTTCGGGACCATATGCACCGCGGGAGTAGCATAGGGTTTTAGGTTTGAAAACTTGGGTATAATTTACTCTCAGGGGTACTAACACCATATTAAAAAATCGTAGATACATGCGTGTTTGCGATGTTTGCTTTTTTTTGTGTCGATATTGACTGGCCTAACTTTTTTTTAACGAAATCCATACCAACTTTATTCAGTATCATGTTTTCATCATTTTCCCAAAATCCGATGTTTTAATATTTTTTGGTTTTTGAGGAAAACTATGAGGCCTAAAGGCACCATTTTGGAATCAACTTGAAGCTAATTTAATTCTCAACAAATTCCTGTCCCATGACTTTTCTGTAAGACCATTCGTTTAGCCGGTACGTGTCTTGGAAAATGACCCTCCCGATAACTTTTCAGTTTTTGGAAACAATTGCCCATTTTTGACTGGCTGTATCTAGGCAACCAATGGACATCGAGAGCTCGGGTTGGACTCAAATTGTAGTAAATTTAGTTTGCTTTACAAAAGTACACCGTAAAGATATCCGGAAAACGCTTCTTTACGGTAGGTTTTTCGCAAAACCTGAAACAAGTGCCAGAATCTAGCAGCTTTTCGAACACCACGGGAGTAGCACAGGGTTTTCAGGGTTGCAGACTTGGGTATAAACTACTCTCAGGGGTCTTAACAACATATAAAAAAATCGGAGATACATGCGCGTTTGCGATGTTGGATGTTTTTATTGACTGGCCTACACTTTTTGCAATTACATTTCAATTGTGCTTTTTCATCACAATTTATTATCATTTTCTTTTTTTGATGGTTTGTTCATTTAGCCCTTTAGATTCCTGGATATAATACTATGTCTCTCCTTCACTGGTCTTTTTATTCTCATATTCTGTTGGTTTTTTTTTTTATTCACTTGCTTTCTATTACTGAAGTGATTATCTTCCATCTTTTATAATTATTCAACATTAATGAATTTAGTTTTGCACTATTCACGACGTTTTTGCTTAATTAGTTTTTTGAATTATTTATCTTCGCATGCTCACTTGTGCATTAATTTCTTTCTTTCTTTCTAAACTAGTGCAACTTCGTGAACGAAATATTTTATTTGTTTAGGCAAACGAGATACAACAATATCCTAATTTTCATTTCTTTTTTCTTGCATCGTAATTCTTATATATTTTCTTTCTACTTATTCTTTCTACTTGAACTATTCTTCCACGTTAATCTTTGTTCATTTAAATTTTTAAATTTTTTTCTTCTACTTTCCAGTCTCTAACACATTACCCTTCTCCCTACCTACACGATGTCCTCTTTCTGTACGGAAACGTTGGTTCAAATTGAAGTTTTGGATTATTTCACAAGATGATAAAGAGTTCATTTACCAATTAAACACAAAAGACTTTACATAGACTGCAAGACTGATCAGCTTACATTATCTATTAATAAATATTGAGAAGGGCTTCTGGAATTATAAGGGCCATTCAAATGAAAACGAGGCAGTAGACAAAAGAATGTCAAATGCATTTATTGTAGGATTTTTGATACAAAACATAGGTGGCGCCAATGTATTCCAGTTACGTTGTGACAAGTGCCACTGCGGACACGTAACGAGAATAAGAGTCTGCTTTTGTTCAGGATATTGTGCTAATGTAGCGTCCAAGCATTCAATGAATGTTTAACAGCGAGTGGTAGTCCATTTTTAACTGTGGAATGTTTCGGAAGTACAGAAATCCATCTCCGTGAATCAAAAATGCTAGTGTTTGTCACATGTTAAAGAATGGAGTAAGTATTATGCGAAGATCCCGTAGTGAAGTTGACAGTCTCATTCGGGAAGATAGCAGAGTAACAGTGGAAGAACTTACCGACACTTGGAATGTGTTGGGAGTGTGCACACCATTATCAAGGAACTTCTGCAATATCGGAAGATTTGTGCGGACTGGGTACCACACAACTCGGATTTTGTGCAGAAAGACATTCGCAAGGAATCTTTTCATGGTATACTTGCTCCGAAACCAAAAGGAATGTGGCTGTTTCAGCGAAAGAGATGAAACATAATGCTTTTATTGTCAACCAGAAAACAAAAGAGCAACCAACTAATGGAGGCACAAGTCACAAGTCTCCGTTACCAATGAAATCAGAGGGAATGCAGACGAGTGTCCAGAAGATCTTTCGAAATTCCGGTGGGAAACACTCAGGCATGCCAACCAGATTTATCCCGTTTGACTTTCACATTTTCGGAGAGCTAAGCAGCATCTGCGGGGTCTCACATTTCACTCGCATTAAGAAGTCCAGTCCGTCAACAACCACCAGCTGCTACACAAGAGGAATCGAAACACTGTTAAATCACAATGGAAACACGAGAATCCTCATGATCCACGGAGATTATTTTTAAGGTGCATTACAATTATATTACTTAAAAGTCCTTTGGATTCTTTCATTTGAATGACCCTTATTGTAATAACTATTTCTTTATTACTTACATTAATCTTTCCTTCTCACTAATGGCAAAAACAATTTATTTCAAACACCTTAAATAATATTGATTTATTTACTGTTACCTGCAACTTAATTGTTGATTTATTAATTCTTTCAAGCAATTTTCATAGCATTTTGCAACTACATATCCTTCACTACATGGTCGATGGGGAAGATTTAAATGAAGAGCCTAAATTAAGGAAAATGTCTAATTAATTAATTTTATATAACACAATAAATTCAAAAAATATCTTGTTCTGAGATTATAATGAAATTAAGAGAAATATATTTTTTTCTTTAAGATGTAATTACCTTATTTTGAAGCAAATATAATTTGACATCATAGAAATCAAAGTCACTGAATCCTTGACGGAGATCATAAACCACTAACCCATTCTGAATTCCATCAGTAATAAACTAAAAGAAACAATTTTATAAAAATCATCTATTGAGTTAAGCCCAAGTTATAAAAAAAAGTTGTATTACTAATTAAAATTTAATATGTAGAATTTTTCCTAATAAGAACTGAATCACACAAACGCAAATATTAAACTAAGTTTACTTAAAATAATCCTCGAATGCACAATCGATTTCAACAATTTCTTATTTCTTTTATCAAGTGTACAATTTCAAATAAAAATCGCCATCTGCATTGCAACACTTACAAAAACAATTGCACATCCGGAGCATGATGTTTCCATGACAGAATCCGTAGATCAGTATCTCGAGAAAGTAGAAATTCCTTCCTTTTTAGCCAAGAACTTCTGAGCCTTAAGGTTGTACATGAGAGCATCCAAAATGACTGGTTTATTTACTTTTTCCGAAGGTACAACAATGATGCTGCTGTTTCTACTAATTTCTTTTATATTCTGACTTTCGATGGAATTAATGCAGTAGGTGATGGAGTATGGCGAAGTTTTTGACGAGGCTGTCAACCGTATATCGCCATGCAAACTACAAATCCCGAATCATAGAGACAGTGTAGAGCCGTCTCTATGAGGGGATGATAGAAAAAGAGAAAGGAATTTCCTTTTTCTTTTTCTCGAGAAGGTCCTCAACCTTCATCGCAGAGTGGTCCAGGCTATGAAAATCTGGCCTTTTCCCCGGATATCTTGTCGGATTTCATGAAATACAGTGATTTACGAATTCCTTTTATTAAAGATTTTTCATAAAACGCATAAGAATAAAGGAGATGACCTTTTGCATCCTGTCCGGTCCATCATTGACTGTTCTGGTTCTATTTAGGTTTTGTAAATTTTATCTTTTAACAAATGGAATCAATCAAGATCCGATCAGGTTATGCAGCCGGAAAAGGCGCGGATTTTTAGTTCAAAAATTCCGGGGATTGGTTCTCAAAGACTATTGCCGCCTTTTCTCTTTAGATGTCAAATCATTATTCACTTCCATTACCTTGCAGTTGCTTGAAAAAGCTTTCCTACACCCCACTTCAAAATTCTAGCATAGGGAATTTTCTCAGCCATTTCAAGCATATGGAATATTTTCAAAATTTGATCCCATTGGTCAAGGCCCTTTCAAATGCAAGTCTACGAATACATATACAGTAAACTCCCAATTATCCGTGGACCTCTCCTGTTTCTATTTTTTTTTTTTTTTTGCTGTACAATAAATTACGGAATTAACAAAAAAAATTAAAACTAGAATAAGGTAAATGGATGTCGCTAAAAAGGCAGATTTAGCGACATCCAAGTAGGGGGTTTTCGTGTTTCGACACGAAAAAACAAAGACAATTAACCTTTTTTTTTTTGTAAAAATTAAGAAAGTAAAATAAAATAAAGTAACTGTTTATAATGTATGAACTGCCACTTTATTGTAAATAAAACATGTTAAAAGCATTTTTATATTGATTTTCGTCCTTTTTCGTTCTATTTCGGATTATCCGCGGAATTCGCTTATCCGCGATTGCCACGCCACCCATTTCTGCGGATATTCGGGAGTATATTGTATGTCAACAACGTATACATCATTTGCTTATATTAACAACGTTCATGACTATTCATGGATTTATCTGCTTCCGCTCTATTGGCATGATGTGCGTTGATTTACATCAAAGACTCGTCCTTCTACATCTTCGACGAACAACATCTCTCTTTGCCGATCTATTCTCGATAACCTCCTGCCTTATGTGGACGATGATATCCAATTTCTAATGTATTCAACAACATTGATTCATCGATTACTTTTCAAATGGAACACGAAATTTAAGGTTTCATTGCGCCACGTAGTCTTTCGAGGTTAAAGGGGTTGATATTTGCTGATATTGTTTTTTCCCCAAATGCTCAGTCGACGTCCGTGACAAAAGCAACTACATGCATACAGGGTTTGAACCCTAGTGTGAGGGTTTCGATCCCTAGTGGATTGGTATGACGGCTGCTAGGTCCATTGTTAAACCATCAAAACATGGGACCCAAGCCTAGCCTAAGGCGCGAATCTACTGAAAAATGCAGTACTCATAGATAATTTTGAAATAGAAAGAAAAAGATATAAAATGGTTAATATAAATCTTTGAACCTTCCCCTTCTAATCCAATGCGTAGTGAATAATTAACACATATTAAACATGATATTTCTTCAAGTGAGTTTCTTAACTCCTTTCTTCCTCTTGTCTTTACTGGGGATTTCTGTAGTATTTTATTTTTGTGATTCAAGAAGCACTAAATATAATTTCACTTTGTTGTTATTTTTAAACTGTCGCAAAATCAGATGAATTCCGCCGAATGCAGGAAAGGTTTGATGTCGATGAATTATATTGACCCTTCACCTTACACGTTCTTTGATCCGGTGATCGGTTTAATTATGGTACCAAAACAAATTGTTGTCTACTAGAGAAGAGAAACCAATATGCGACACATTATTCACATTTCACATGCGAATGTTTACCTTTGTCTAAGTGTCACATTCTGCTCTAACCCGATAAATGGATTCTGCACCTCATTTCAGTATTCAGACAACTTTCATTTTCTTGTCATTTGCTTCTCTGATGATGTTTTTTAATAGATAAACTCAATTGCCTCTGTTTTTGGGGATACTACTTTCATTTCACAATATCTGCAAAAGTTTGTGAGCAGTGTATTTCTAAATTCTTACAACTACAAGTTTTTCTGCCGCACTACGACAAAGCGATATAGGAATCACTTAAAACCAATTACCTAAGGAACAAGTGAAAGCATTTATGCATTGTAATGTTTTGGTGATTGAAAGTGATTGTTTTTATACTGGAGGGTTGCAGAGTTCCTTGTGGATAGAATCAATCAGCATTGCAGAGCATGCGCAACGGGTGACACTAGGGCTGCACATGTGTATTTGGTTTTGCTAAAACCAAACTTCGATATATCATCTGTATTTGCTGTTGCTGAATCCCATTTTCTCCAGAAAAGTAAGAAATCGGTTTTCATTATTGCTTCACCGTCCTGTTACAATAATTACATCTCAGTTAATATTGCCCATATGGATTTACTCTCCCAAGAACGTTTCAAAAGTAGCTTCTCTGCATTTTGATTATCAATTTTGATCGACGTTTATGCCGTTATGATATGGCCGAATGATCTGGACGGTGGTCCGCATTAGGTAGAATTATCGGAATTTGGGTTCGAATCCCGGTGCAAAGCTTTGATATTTCTTTCTTCTTCAGAGCTTCTTTATCTTCATAGAAGGTCCTGTCTGTCCATCCATGTCTGTCCACCTCTAATAACTCACGAACGGAAGATCGGATCGACGAACGGACATCACCATCGTGTTCAGAGGCCCAAACAACGTAGGAATACACTATTTTCGAACCCCCATGTTCGAGATATTTGGCATTGATTTCCTAGGATTTCCCTCATTAGCTCAAATGTTATGCAATCATCTAATTTTAGTAGTCAGCTAAAGCTTGATGCCTCGGATTCATATAATGAAGGTTGTCGGTTCAAATTCTTACATATACTTATCCTTTATCCTCTTAATCTTCTTTAAATCGTGCACATTGTATTTTTTTGGTTTTCCATATTTTCCTAACTTTTTTTTAGTTTTTTCCTAATGTTGATGTACTTTCTTTTTTTTTCATTTTCCTTATGTTATTGTACTTTCTTTTATTCTTTTTTTCCTCTTATGTTAATACACGTTCTTTTTTTTTAATTTTTCCATAAGTTAATG
>JAFIDM010043549.1:184165-214469 GCA_023159025.1 Thereuonema tuberculata
CAACAATATAATAGGAGATGAATTATAGCGTTAACTGAGATGTAAAGTATTCCTTTTCATATAAGACAACATGGTTTCATTAAACTGTCTGTACTGTGGACAACGGTGATGAGAATCACATCAAAATAATCTGCAATACCTTAAGATAGCTTAATAATTTAAAATCTGCTCACAAGGCTAAAACCATTTATTAGCAGATGAATTACAGTATGAACTGAGATGTAATGTATCGCTTATCATGTAATGAAAACAAGGTTTCATTAAACGGCCAGTTGTGTGAACCACGAATATGAGAAATCTTTCAAATAACCTCCAATACATTAAGATACCTTAATTACTTAAGATCTGCCAACAAGGCTAAGACCATTTATTAGGAGAGGAATTGAGAGTTAAGAAAGATATCTATATCTATCTATATCGCCCGTAACACCCAATACTGGGTATGGACGCTCTCCTACCAGAGGAGTTTAGGCTAGATACCGCAAGGGGGCGCCAACCCCAAGGGAAGAAACGGACAACACAGAAGAAAGGAAAGTGAAACACCCATGCCACTACCGGGATTCGAACCCAGGAACTGGCGCATTGGACGCCACGGCTGGCCGCCGCCGAGACCGCACGACCACGCCAGCACGGCAAGAAAGATATAATGTAACGCTTATGATATAAGAGAAGATGGTTTCATTAATCGGTCTGTTCTGTCAATAATGATTATTACAAATACCTCAAAATACCCTCTAATACATTAGGATTCCTTAATAACTGAATCATAAGTCTAAAAACTATTTATTCGTAGATGAATTACAGTGTTTACAGAGATGTAATATAAAGCTTATCATATAAGAAAACATGGTTTCTTTAAACTGTCAGATTTTTGAACAACGATTATGAGAAATACTTCTAAATAACCTTCAATACCTTAAGATATCTTAATAATTTAAGATATGCTCACAATATATCACTTGTCATATGAGAAAACTTGGTTTTAGTAAACGGTCTGTACTGTGGAAATCGAATATGAGAAATACATCAAATTAACATCCAATATCTTAAGATAACCTTAATAAGTTAATATCTGCTCACAAGACTAAAACCATTTATTACGAGATGAACTATAGCTTTAACTGAGATGTAATATATGGCATATCATATCAGAAAACATGGCTTCATTAAACGGTCTGTTCTGTGAACAACGATTATGAGAAATACATCAAAATTATCTTCATTGCCTTAAGATACCTTAATAAATTATGATCTGCTCGCAAGGCTAATACCATTTATTAGGAGCTGAATTATAGGGTTAACTGAGATGTAATGTATGGATTATCATATAAGAAAACATGGTTTCATTAAACTGTCTGTTCTGTGAACAACGATTATGAGAAATAATTCTTAATAACTTCCAACACCTTAAGATACCTCAATAACTTAGATCTGCTCACAAAGCAAAAACCATTTATTAGGAGATGAATTACAAGGCTGATTGTGATGTAATGTAAACATGGTTTCATTAAACGGTCTGTATTGTGCACAAAGATTATGAGAAATATATAAAATGAACATCCAATATCTTAAGATAACCTTAATAATTAAATGTATGATTTATCATATAAGAAAACATGGTTTCATTAAACTGTCTGTACTGTGGACAACGAATATGAGAAATATATCAAATTAACATCCAATATCTTAATATAACCTTAATAAGTTAATATCTGCTCACAAGGCTAAAACCATTTATTACGAGATGAACTATAAGGTTAACTGAGATGTAATATATGGCATATCATATAAGAAAACATGGTTTCGTTAAAAGGTCTGTTCTTTAAACAAAGATTATGAGAAATAATTCTAAATAACCTTCAATACCTTAAGATACCTTAATAACTTCAAGATCTGCTCACAAGGCAAAAAACCATTTATTAGGAGATGAATTATAAGGTTAACTGAGATCAATTGTATGGCTTATCATATAAGAAAACATGGTTTCATTAAACTGTCTGTTCTGTGAACAACGATTATGAGAAATATTTCTTAATAACCTCCAACACCTCAAGATACCTTAATAACTTAATACCTGCTCACCTGGCAAAATCCATTTATTAGGATATGAATTACAGGGTTAACTGAGATGTAATGTAAACGTGGTTTCATTAAATGGTCTGTATTGTGCACAAAGAGTATGAGAAATACATAAAATTAACATGCAATAATTTAAGATAACCTTAATAATGTAATGTATGATTTATCATATAAGAAAACATAGTTTCTTTAAGCGGTCTGTTCTGTGGACAACGAATATGAGAAATACATCAAATTAACATCCAATATCTTAATATAACCTTAAGTTAATATCTGCTCACAAGGCTAAAACCATTTATTACGAGATGAACTATAGGGTTAACTGAGATGTAATATATGGCATATCATATAAGAAACCATGGTTTCGTTAAACGGTCTCTTCTTTAAACAAAGATTATGAGAAATAATTCTAAATAACCTTCAATACCTTAAGATACCTTAATAAATTATGATCTGCTCACAAGGCAACTCCATTTATTAGAAGATGATATACAGGGTTAACTGAGATGTAATTTATGGCTTATCATATAAGAAAACATGGTTTCATTAAACTACCTGTTCTGTGGAGAACGATGATGAGAAATTCATCAAAATAACCTGCAATATCTTAAGATACCTTAATAACTAAAGATCTGCTCACAAGGCTAAAACCATTTATTAGAAGATGAATTACAGGGTTAACTGAGATGTAATGTCTGGCTTATCATGTAAGGAAACATGGTTTCATTGAACGGTCTGTTCTATGAACAACAATTATGAGTAATACTTTTAAATAACCTCCAGTACGTTCGGATAGCTTAATAACCTAATGTCTGCTCACAATGCTAAAACAATATAATTGGAGATGAATTATAGCGTTAACTGAGATGTAATATATGGCTTTCCATATAAGACAACATGGTTTCTTTAAACTGTCTGTACTGTGGACAACGGTGATGAGAAATTCATCAAAATAACCTGCAATACCTTAAGATAGCTTAATAATTTAAGATCTGCTCACAAGGCTAAAAGCATTTATTAGCGGATGAATTACAGTATGAACTGAGATGTAATGTACCGCTTATCATGTAAGGAAACAAGGTTTCATTAAACGGTCAGTTGTGTGAACCGCGAATATGAGAAATCTTTCAAATAACCTCCAATACCTTAAGATAGCCTAATAACTTAAGATCTGCTCACACAGCTAAAACCATTCATTAGGAGATGAATTATGGGGTTAACTGAAATATAATGTATGACTTGTCATATAAGAAAACATGGTTTCATTAAACGGTCTGTACTGTGGACAACGAATATGAGAAATACATCAAATTAACATCTAATATCTTAAGATTTACCTTAAAAACATAAGATCTGCTTTCAAGGCTAAAACCATTAATTAAGAGATGAATTCGAGAGTTAACAAAGATATAATGTAACGCTTAGGATATAAGAAAAGATGGTTTCATTAAACGGTCTGTTCTGAGAATAATGATTATTAGAAATATATCAAACTAACCTCTAATTCCTTAAGATGCCTTAATAACTCAAGATCTGCTCACAAGGACTCACAAAGATTAAGAGAAAAACATAAAATTAACCATCCAATATCTTAAGAAAACCTTAAAAACTTAATATCTGCTCACAAGGCTAAAACCATTTAATAGGAATATGAATTATAGGGTTAACTGAGATGTAATGTATGGCTTATATATAAGGAAACATGGTTTCATTAAACGGTCTATACTGTTGACAACGATTATGAGAAATATATCAAAATAACCTCCAATATCTTAAGAAAACCTTAATAATTTGAGATTTCCTTACAAGGCTAAAACCATTTATTAGGAAATGAATTACAGTATTAACTGAGATGTAATATATTGCTAATCATGTAAGTAAACATGGTTTCATTAAACAGTCTTTTCTGTGAACAACGATTATTAGTAATACTTCTAAATAACTTTCAATACCTTAAGATATCTTAATAACTAAAGATCAGCTCACAAGGCTAAAACCATTTATTAGGAGATGAATTATAGGCTTAACTGAGATGAATTATAGGCTTAACTGAGATGTATTGTATGGTATATCGTATAAGGAAATATGGTTTCATTAAACGGTCTATACTGTGGACAACGATTATGAGAAATACATCAAAATAATGACCAATATCTTAAGAAAACCTGAATAATTTTAGATCTGCTTTCAAGGCTAATACCATCTATTAGGAGATGAATTACAGTATTAACTGAGATGTTATGTATTGCTTATCATGTTAGGAAACATAATTTGATTAAACGATCTGTTCTGTGAACAACGATTATGAGAAATACATCAAAATAACCTCCAATACCTATGGATACCTTAGAAACTTAAGATCTGCTTACAAAGCTAAAACCATTTATTTCGAGATGAATTATAGGGTTAACTGAGACGTAATGTATGGCTTATTATATAAGGCAACATGGTTTCCTTAAACGATGGGTTTTGTGAGCAACGATTATGAGAAATACATAAAATTAACCTTCAATATCTTAAGAAAACCTAAAAAACTTAATATCTGCCCCCAAGGCTAAAACCATTGATTAGGAGCTAAATTACAGGGTTAACTGAGATGTAATGTATGGCTTATCATATAAGAAACCATGGTTTCTTTAAACGGTCTGTACTCTGGACAACATTATGAGAAATATATCAAAATAACTTCCAATACCCTAAGAAAAACTTAACACAAGGCTAAAACCATTTATTAGGAGATGAATTAGAGGGTTAGGTGAGATGTAATGTATTACTTATCACGTAAGGAAGCATGGTTTCCTTAAATGGTCTGTTTTGTGAACAACGATTATGTGAAACTTTTCTAAATTCTTTATCCTGCGCCACACGCTATGCAGCATGATCTATATTAGAACGAGTTCTCATCATGGATGGTTTGATCCTTTAGCCTACCCTAAAGCTAGTGTAGTTCCCGCCTCCCCGCCAGGAGGTATTATTATTATTATTTATTATTATTATTATTATTATTATTACTATTATTATTATTATCCATATTTTGAAACACAGTAAAAAAAAACCGTTGACTGGAGCCTTTAGCTGATACAGGTTTCAGCCAGAAACCTAAATATCCACCAGGTATCTGTGCAATATATATGATGTCCAAGAGCGCTATTTTCTGTAGTTCTGATGTTATTTCAAACAATTGCAATCGGTTCAAATATTTCGTAAAATTTTCGAGATTGGGCTTGACTTGAATACGTGGTACTGCCAATAGCATGCTGTGTTTGCATTCACTGCGGAGTTGTGTTTTTTTTGTTTACTTCGATAAGTTTGCGGAAGGATATGATTATGAGGTTATTCGTATTTGATCGCGTGACAGCCGTATCACCTGGGTTCTACTTTTTAGAATTCAATATGGCAGATTCTTACAAAACACCTGTTGATTTCTGTTTTTTTTTTTTTCAATTTCTCTTTTTTTTTGCGAATGAAATAACCATGCTACATTAGATTCTAGGATTGAATACACCAACATTGCATCGTAAATAATAATTTCGCTTTCAGTCATGGTATTAAAAAAGATTAAACGAAAATCTTTCCACGCACATAGATTTCGATGAAAGGTAGGCCTAACTTTTTTATGGGCAGTATACTACCAATACAGTTTATTCAATCGCATGCTTCGTAATATTTTTTGATGGTTTACTGTAAGTGGCCCCTTTTAGCAAGCAAAAGGTTTTTGTAAATATTCAGGATTTATTTCTCATTTAATCATGATGGGCAGATTTAGCATATAATGGGTTTTCGTAAATATTGATGGGTTTTTCTATGCTTTAATGATGTTGGCTCCATTCAGAAAAACATGGCTTTTCGTAAATATTAAAGGTGATTTTTGGAGTTAATGTTTAGCTCCTTTCAGCATAAATTTACGTCTTCACCATTTCATTCTGGTTGTTTTCTTAAAAATTGATATTTCAGACATC
This sequence comes from Thereuonema tuberculata, assembly GCA_023159025.1. NCBI lineage: Eukaryota > Metazoa > Arthropoda > Chilopoda > Scutigeromorpha > Scutigeridae > Thereuonema > Thereuonema tuberculata. The sequence continues at coordinate 190,204 of JAFIDM010043549.1, forward strand.
AACTTCCGCTTCCGATTTCTAAAAGTAGTTCCCAGGGCGGCCATGTTTAGTGCCGAGGATGAAAAAACAAAAGAACAACTCGTACCATGTCCTCAAGTTCTACCCGAGATTGTTCCAAGTGATTATTATTATTATTATTATTATTATTATTAGGGCTCATAAAACATAACAACATACTGAATTACAAATAGATTTTATTTTTATTTATTTCATTCATTATTTTTTTAAATACATTTATACTCTCTTTATGTTTATTTCATGCAATTTTTAGTGCCAATGGGTTTACTATTATAAACTATTATTATTTATCTTTAATTGGTAGTTTATTCACTTTATTATTTTTTGACAGAATAATTATTTGCATTTTAAAAAAAAATGTATACTTAAGTATAATTATACATTTATTATATTGTAAAAACAAAATTGTTTTAGTTTTTTTTTTTCTTTTTCTTAATTATAAATTAGATTAATATTTAATTTTAATTTCAGAATTTATTTTTAATACATTTATTTATGTATTTATTTTTCATTTAGTATTTCTTGAGTAAATTAAATAAAACAATGACTTTAAATCTGTAATGTTCCTGCGTGATTAATATTTGTATTTTTTTATGCTGTTATTTTATGTAATTAAACAATTTGTATAACATAATCCAAACACCTGTTGACAGGATCTCCTTGTGGGAGATCCTAACAGGACTTTAGCAATGTATCAAAGAAAAGAAAATTATTATTATTATACGTTATATACATAGATAATAATTGTGAAAAAAAAATAAAGTAATTATGTAACCCACAGCACCCGTTGATAGGGACTTTCTTTATTCCTTAACGGGACTGAACTATATAACTAAAGTAGATAAGTGAATAAAAAAAAATTATTATTATTATTATTATTATTATTATTAGTCATTAGTCTTCCGGTCTTAAGACTACCAAGACGTGTATAGGAAGAGCTTCGCTTCAAACAATGTTTGTCAAGTCTGTAAATACTAAGATGTTGTGATTCTCAAGTTCAATTTCTTAAATACTATATTCCGAGACCAGAATTAATATCCAACTAAGAAAAGAGTCGTGTTATTGGAACGAACAATCCTAAAAGTCTGGTGTTAGGCTTATTGCAATCCTTGCCGGCGTTTCGCATAACTGTCAGAACGACTAAATAATGGATTAAGATCTGTTCAAAAGGAATATTGTGAACTTGTTCAATTAGATACTCCTCAAATGTGAACTATATTCAATTAAAAGCAGTAACTTTAAAGCATACATAAAATTTAGAAGGAATCTTTAATAATGAAAGCTATTAAATAGTTGGGACAAATCACTCTACAAAAACAAGAGGAAAGAATAACATAATAAAATATAATTTTTATAATAGCTTGCTTGGTTGGATTACCCGACGTGGTGAGTAGTCTTCACAAAATGCCTTCTACAATTACTTGTTAATCTTTTGCAACTACAATTCATGAGCCGGAAGTAAAATGTAACTCATATGGTTCGAATTTTCATCACGATTGCCCATTGGCAGAATCTACTTACAGATCCATGGCCTTAAAAAAGAAAAAGCAATGGAAGTGCAATCTGTGCAGGAATAGAACATCAAAGAATAAAAACAACTTACAACAGACTGGGAATGCACAAAAAGTAAGCAAATTATCTGATTCAGTATCACATCTAACTTTAGAAGATCTACGCAAAAAAGTAGAGTGCTTGGATAATTTAAGAAAATTAGAAAATCTAGACAAACTAATGATAGACATATCAGAAATTAAAGAATAACTAGATTTTCTATGCAAAAATTATGATGACATATTAAAAAAAAAATGTAATAGAAACAAATGAAACACAAAATAAAACAATATCTGATTTGAAACAAGGGCCTAAGGAAAGCTAAGAAAGAATTAGTAATCTTGAAAGACAAACAAAAAATTTAGAGAGATACTCAAGAAGAAACAGTATTGAAATCTTAAACGTCAAAGAAAACCATGATGAAAACCTTTTTGAATCAGTGAAAAATGTAGCTGCTTCAATAAATGTGTCTATTGATGAACAAGACTTCGATGCAATTCACAGAACTCCCACCTACAACAAAGGAAAAACCAAACCAATAATCATCAAGTTTAAATACCTTCAAAAAAATCGAATGGATGGAGAAAAGAAAGAAGAAAAAAATAATAAGTAGAGACATTACGAAAAATGGAGATGACAGTTTGATCTTTATAAATGACAATTTAACCAGAAATCAAAAGTACCTTCTGTGGAAGACCAAATTAGCAGCAAAGGAAAAGTTGTACAAGTATGTGTGTTAAAGAATGGAGCAATTTTGGTAAGAGGAGAAAAAAGTTCAAACATTATAAAAATTCATGAGGTAGAAGACTTAGAAAAAATGATAAAAATATAAAGGGAAGAGAGATAGGAAAAAAAAGGGGGAGCAATAAAACGACAAGGCTGAGGATACATTGCATAAAGATATTGAAAAATATCTTATACACAAAGATACTCTTGAGCTAGAAAATCTTGAAGAATGGGAAAACAATATGAAAAGGAATGTTTTGAATAATATTAATATAAATATTATACATCTTAACTTCAGATCGATTAGAAAAAATTAGGATTTATTATTTTGTAGAATAAAACTGCTGTTAGAATTGATTAATGTTATTGTTTTTACAGAGGTAAATTGAACAGAATATAAAGTAGAATTGTAAAAGGTAAATTATTGGAATAGGTTTTTCAATCTAAGACAAAATCAAAGAGGTGGAGGAATAATTATATATACAAAATTTAATATTGATGTTGATAAAGCTCTTACATCCTCAAATTGTTTTGAATGCTTAAGTTTAAAATTCAAACATGAAATGTGGAAAAACAATCTAAATATCCTAGTTATCTATAGACCCCCAAAACAAAAAATTATGCTATTTCTAAATGAATTGGAAGAAATTATAATTAAAAAATTATAATTTCTTTGGAAATAATTGTGTTATAATTGGAGATATAAATATAGATTTGTATAAGTTAAATGAAAATCATATTGTTAAATTATAAAATTGAAACTCTGGGTTGTAAGGGATTCAGAAATTGTTTGTATGGTACTACAAGACATGGAAAAACTTGTAAGAAAAATACAAAAACTAGCATCGATCATATCTTTACAAACATAACAGATAAAGATTATAAAAGTTTTATAATTAAAGAAAATATTTCAGACAAATTTATAACATCTTTAAGTATTAATGTAGAAAAAACACTAAAAATAAATAATATAAATATAAATCTAAAAGAAAGACGGAAAAAATTTAAAAATATTGATCACCATCTTTTAGAAAAAAATTTAAATAATTTAATAGAAAGAATAGAAAGTAAGGAAATTGATAATTCTAATATGTTATATAATAATATATTAAGAGAATATAATAAATCCAAAAAAAATATAACATTTCATAAAAAAAGCCTAGAAATTTCAGAATATTTCTCAAAATTATCAGATAATAAAAAATTTAAAAAGAGACTGAATAAAGGAGAAAGAATACATAAAGAATGGATAACTAAAGAATTAATTGGTGAAATACAAAAAAGAGATAAACTATATAAAAAGCATAAAAATAATAAAGACAAACGAACAATTTTATAATAATTATAAAAAATTAAGAAATATTCTAACATCTAAAATAACAAAAGCAGAAAACAATTACTACTACAATAAATTTATAAATGATACTAATATTCCAAAAAATTGTTGGCAAAAAATATTATTGGAAAGAAGAAATAAACACAAAACTGAAAAAATAAATGAAATAAATAAATTTGCACAAGAAATGGACAATGAAAATAAAAAGAAAACACTTGCAGAGAAATTCTGTAATTATTACCAAAAAATTGCAAAAAATTTTAATTTAAATTGCAGTGAAAAAATTATAAATGATATAAATGACATAGATTCAATGAACACTATTGTAATTGATGAACGAAATGAAAATGATATCGTAAACATAATAAATACTATGTATGTTAAAAAATCTAGTGGACATGATTTGATATTCATTTCTGATATCAAAATAAATTAGGAATTTTTTTTATATTAATTACAATACTGACAAAAACAATTATAAATAAAGAAAAATACCCAAATAGCTTAAAGGTATCAAAAATTATTCCAATATACAAAAATAATGCTTACAATGATTGTAAAAATTACAGACCAATTGCTATTTCTTCGACACTAGGTAAAATAATTGAAAAATATTTTACTAAAAACTTACAGATATATTTAAAGATATACGACATTATACATAAAAATCAATATGCTTACCAACATAAAAAAAGTACAACAATACTTTTAGAAGATTTTTGTGAAAATATAAATAAAAACCTAAATAAAAATTACTTTGTATTATTAATTACCATTGACTTATGTAAGGCATTTGATTTGATTGACCATAAATTACTTTTGTTTGAATTAAAAAAAATTGGTATAGGGGAAAAATGTAAAATATTATAGAAAGTTTGTAGAGGATCAATGAAATTATTTTATTCTTTTAAGATGTTATTTCTGATAAAGCGGTATTGTCCGTGAATCTGTGAATTAAATAACAAATGATTTGATCTTCTCAAATACAGCATCCTTGCTTTCGGCATGTATAATCATCGATGAATGTTAAGATGTATGCCTTTTTTCCATCTGATGTTTACATTGGACGGCATAAATCCGTATAGACATACTCCAGAGGATTTGATGATCTTATGTCTTTTATCTTTTTTTGAATGACGTTCATCATCTTTCCTTTCTGACAACTGTCGCAAAATGTCTCTTTTACGTCCTTTGGGATAGTGACTTTCTCTAGTCCTCTTAATGAACCTCTTGTTGGATGATCTTCATCTTCTTAGGAGATATATGTCCCAGTCTGGCATGCCACAATAAGTATTTATTATGCTTCACTTCATTGAAGTAACTGTTGGATCTCATATTAACCGGAACGCATTTCACTTTATACAAGTTAACTCTCGTAAATAACAGGAAAACTTTACCTGCTGGATCTTTTACTATGCGTTTGTTGTCCCTTATATGTTGATCACAACCGAGTACATCGAGTGCTCCTGCTGACATTAAGTTGACGGGTATCTTCGGTACATAGTACGTTTTCGTCGGTTTAAGTACTTGATGTCGTCCCTCTATCGACGTTCAACAGAATATTGCCTTTCCCTACTGCTTGGAATGGTTCGTTTGAAGCGCCGTAAATCAAGATTGGCTCTATGAGTTCCTCGAAAGATTCATACCACTTTTTGTCGTTGCATATATTATTGCTGCTGGCACTGTCTATGAACCACGTGGTCTTGCGCTGAGTTTCTTTCTTGTCCCCATACATGACTACTATTCCTGAAAAATGCTTTTTCCACCTTATGCTTTTCTGGACTGTCCTTAGTATCCTTATCTTCAGATTTTTACCTTTTTCTTACAATTTCTTGCTATGTGACCCCTCTTGCCGCAATTATAACATGTTCTAGCTTCCTTGTTGGCTTTATACGTCGTCTTGGGTGATGTTTCAACTTCAGCTTTGAAGCTCTTACTTGTGCTGGCTTCTTCGGTTCTTATATTGCTATGCTTACTCTTATACTCTCGCAAAATACTATCTATGACCATCTCTGAGTTATAGTTGTTTTTCTCTTGCGATGACATGATATTTTGCGCGCAGGAATCGTATTCCTTCGGAAGCCCTGATAGCAGTAACCAGCTGACCTCATGATCGGGTATAGAGCCACCCTTTGAAGTGATTTCATTCACTAGAAGCTTAACTTTTAGTATGTGATCTGGCAAGTCTACATCAGTCTGTAGTTTAGTCATCATAAATAAATCTCTCTTGAGATCTGTGACTTTCAAGTGGTCAACAACTTTGTACTTGGCATCGACTTTAGCAATTGTACTTTAGCAATTCGTGAGGATCGTCAATTTCCTGAATCAGCATTCGGAACTTTTCCTCCAGGGATTCATTAATTCTCCCTACTGCCTTCTGAGCTTTATTGAGGAGTTTGCACTTGTTCGGCTGATCCTCCATGCTTTTAATGTCATTCAATGGCGTGTTCACAACGTCCCAAAGTCCATCTCGCTGTAGAGAAGTGCGGATATTATCGTGCATAGTTCTCCCCACTAAACTTAAGGATGACACCTGCCATATTTCCTAATGACCTTCTTCTGACATAGAAGTAATTTAATAATCTTAGGGATATCTTAATCTTCAAGACTCTATCTTCGTCTAAGCTGACCTTTAGTGCTTTAAATGTTTAATACGTATATAATCCTTGTCGTGTTCAATCTTTGGTTTGGTGCGCAGTGGAAAGAAAGTTGCTGGGCCCATAACCCTTCTGTAGAGGATCAATGAAATTATTTTCATCTTTTAAAGTTAAAGTTGCGATCAGGCCCAGAGGACCGCACAATGCTGCTGGAGGGTAGGCTCCATAGATCAGAACCTACGGGACAAAGTTGAGGATGGGGGGTCGGCCAGTCGCTCTCCCGCCTTTAACTCCCGGGAAAGAAACCCAGTACCCATTCTATAGAGGGCTGGGTAGACCCTAGGGCCCGTTTGGAGGAGAAAGAAGCGTGGAAAAATTCCCGTCCTCCGCCGAGGCCGGGAATCGAACCCGGCACCTCCAACCCGCAGCCAAGTGCCCTTACCCACTCGGCTACCGGGCCCACATTTTAATCTTTTAAGATGTTATTTCTGATAAAGAGGTATTGTCCGTGAATCTGTGATTTAAACAAAATAATTCATTAACGTATAATCCCCTTATGTTTTTTTTCCTTTTAACTTAGATGATTGAACTTTAAGTAACGAACTAGGATATTCAAAAATTAAAGCAACTCAAATACGTTTAAGAAAACTTTTATATTCTTTTCCTTAAAAAGTTACATTCATTAACAGCTAATCGCTGAAATTTACTTGATCTTTATTCAAGTTAAATTTACATCTAGATTAAGAGTCTCTTTTAGCCTAGTGTTGATTAATCCTTGTTAATCTTCGTTGCCATAATTAGAGTAACTAATGTCCGTTTAACTTTAACACTTTCGTAGTTACTTGTCTAATTTTAACTGTTGATTCTATCTCGATTCTAAAGATGATAGATTAATCTTGACTTGACCCGTCCGTGTAAGATAGTCATAATTGAGTTACTTACTTGTATTAATCTTCATACTTGTAAGAAGACTTCTTCTTATACTTAATACGAATATGGTTGACTCTTTTCATATTATCCTATTATCTTAGCTAGTTGAATCGTAGAATCTTGCCTTCTAGATATAGAACGTTACCGGATTCTAATTTGCATCTATCTTCCAATCTTCGGGAATCATACAAATCCTGGAAATATCACTTGATATTCTTCTATTCAGTTATTGGCGTACGGATGTCAATTTCCTGAGCTCTTCTAATCTTCATACTTACAGGTTTCTTCTTATAACATCATACAATATCGTACATGAAGCTGCCATCTTGATTGCTTCTTCTCGGCTTCAGAATCCATTTCGTTCTGCTGTTTCTTGGCTATATCACCTTGTGGCCATTGTTGAACAGTGTTGACTTACGTGGTGTTCATCGTCTGCTATTAACTATTTGTTAATGATTGTTGACACAGTTCTTTCATTGCGTTGCACAGCCAAACAATTGGTTGGTGAGTAATAAATTGTCCTTGTTTGAATAAGGCTTAGAAATAAAAACGTATAAATATTTCTAATTCAAACTACAAAGTTACTTAGAAAACAGAAAAATCTTTGTACAAATAGATAATATTTCAAGTAAAAGAGAAAAAAAAACTAATATTGGAGTGCCCTAAGGATCAAATTTAGGACCAATATTGTTTATAATCTTTCTAAATGATCTTTTTCCTCTAATAAAGGATTGCAGTATATATATATATATATATGCGGATGAAATAATAATATATACAGTAGGTCCTGATTTAGAAAATGCAAATAAAACTCTTCAAGATAACTTTAATACTTCACAAAAATGATTACATTTTAACAAACTTGTTCTAAATAATGAGAAAACTAAAGGAATACTTATTAAACCCCCCAAAAAAACAAATAGATAAGAATATAAATCTCATCATACATACGCATGATTGCTTATATGGATATAGTATAAATTATAAATTTTGTAACAGGATATAATAAATTTTTTTAAATATTTAGGTATAATTATAAACGATTTCTTTACATGGGATAACCATTTAAATATTCTTTATAAAAAGCTATGTGTAACCACATATATTTTCTAATACATTAGAAATATTCTTCCACTAAATACAAAAATTTTAATTTATTTTGCACTTTTTGATTCTTTATTAAACTATGGAGTGTATATATGGGCAAACGTAGGAAGTAGTTATTTGGAAAATTTAAAAAATTTACAAAACAAAGTCCTAAAGTTGATCTTTTCTAAAAAGATATGGAACAGAATAAATAAGAGAAAACAAATTTTACTAAAATATAATTAATCCAAAACAAAAATTTTTATATAATGTAATAATAAAAAATTTCAATGATATAATTATTAAAAAAGATGAGAACAAAAGATAATATGAGATACTGCAATAGAATCAAACTGACTATCCTTGTATTATTAATGAATATGGTGAAAGAAATGTTAAATATATAATAGAAAAAACTCTAAACAATATGAATGGGATTCTTACTAAAGATTATAAAAAAATATCACTTGTAAAAAAAGAGATAAAAAGATGGATTGTGGACAATGTTGATTAATAATAAAAATATGTTTTCAAAAAAAAAATAATAAATAAATAAATAGAGGGAAAAAAAATTAAGAGGGTAAAAAAAGGTAGTGAAAAATATAAAGAATGTTTGAAATTGTTTGATTCACAGGTTAAACTAAATTTCTGTGTTCTATTTTGAAGGAAAATGTGGTTTGCGTTAATTATTATTGTGAAAAAAAAATTGAAAGGAAATTGAAATTGTTTGAATTGAAAGGAATGACTTCATTTTTTTTTTTCAATATTTTAACTTTGAATAATTTATATAATTGTTAAAAAGATATTGTAGTAAAACCCACAGCACCCGTTGATTGAGACTTTTTTCTTTTATCCCTAATGGGACTGAATTATGTAATTTAAGTGAATAATAATAAAAAAAAATTATTACTTTTATTACAAATAAAAAATTGTCATATTTACATATATGCGGATGACATCATAATTTATTCTATAAACGCAAATCCTGAAATTGCAAATAATAATGTCCAATAAGATTTTATCATAATACAAAAATGGATGCATGACAATAAACTTGTAATAAATAAAGAAAAAACAAAGAGTATGCTAATAAGATCCAAAAAACAACAAGCAAAATTTTTCCGTAAAATATATTACCACCCACATCAATGTCTACAGAAGGTACAAATCACTGTAATTCATTTTCAATTATTAATTCGGTAAATGAATTTAAATATTTAGATATTATTATAAACAATCTTTTTATTTGTAACTAGCTGTACCCGGCATGCATTGCAATGCCACTCAAAGAAAGAAAGGGCTCGTGAGAAGGGGCCGTAAATATAAGGTCCCAGTATCGATCAGGGGTGGGACACTTAGGTCCTTCTGTCACCATCCCAACCCAAGTGTGGTGGACCTGCCCCCCATAGGAGAGCGAATTTTTCTATTTTTCCAATTGACTTAGGGACACCTAAATATAAGGTCCCGGTGTCGATCGGGGGTGGGACACTTACGCCCTTGTGTCGCCATCCCCCCACCCAAGTATGGTGTCCCTGTCCCCGTAGGAGAGTGAAGTTTTCCCTTTTTGCAATAGACTTAGGGGGGCCGAGAAAGGGCCCTAAATATAAGGTCCCGGTGTTGGTCGGGGGTGGGACACTTAAACCCTTGTGTCACATTCCCCCCACCCAAGTGTGGTGTCCCTGCCCCCATAGGATAGTGAAGTTTTCCCTTTTTGCAATTGACTTGGGAGGGGATGCAGAGAAAGGGCCCTAAATATAAGGTCCCGATGTCGATCGGGGGTGAAACACTTAGGCCCTTGTGTCGCATCCCCCCACCCAAATGTGGTGTCCATGCCACCCATAGGAAAGCGAATTTTTCCTTATTTGCAATTGACTTGTGGGGCCCGAGAAGGGGCCCTAAATATAAGGTCCCGGTGTCGGTCGGGGGTGGGACACTTCAGCCTTTGTGTTGGCTTCCTCCCACCCATGTGTGGTGTCCCTGCCCCAAAAAGGAGAGCGAATTTTTCCCTTTTTTGGAATTGACTTGGGGGGCTCGAGAAGGGGCCTTAAATATAAGGTCCCGATGTCGATCGGGGGTGGGACACTTAAGCCCATATGTCGCCATCCCCCCACCCAAGAGGGGTGTCCCTGCCCCCCACAGGAGAGCAATTTTTTCCTTATTTGCAATTGACTTGGGGGCCCGAGAAGGGGCCCTAAATGTAAGATCCCGGTGTCGGTCGGGTTGGGACACTTCAGCCTTTGTGTTGGCTTCCTCCCACCCAAGGGTGGTATCCCTGCCCCCAATAGGAGAGCGAATTTTTCACTTTACACAATATTTGTGTAGTTCTTATTTTCACCACCAGGTGGATATTGGGTTTTTCAGGGCTTTTACCCCTTTTCAACCCCTTTTGGTGGTTGGGTCCGGGTTCTAAGGTAGCCTATCTTTTCCGCAGTGTCCTAAAGAGTAATTCTGCAAAGTTTGGTCCTGATAGGTCAAAGGGCCTAGGAGTGTATAAAGGACAAAGAAACAAAGAAAGAAAGAAAGATACATTCATTTTTATATATATAGATTCTCAAATATCTATTTTACATAAAAAATTAAACTCAACAATAAATATTGCCTTTAAAAACAAAAATACTTATTTACTATGCTTTGTTTGATTCCTTATTAAACTATAGTATGAATATATGGGCACATACAAATGACACACATCTTGAGAGCTTAAAAAGTCTTTAAATTAAGGTTCTGAAACTTATATTCACTAAAAAAATTTGGAAGGACAAAATAAAAAGATACTTTATGCTGAATAAATATGGCATTTTATTTCCAAATCATAAATTATATAATAATATTATATTAAAAAAATTACTATCACGCATTGAAAATAAAGGATAATATTATACAAAACTATAACTTAAGATCTGGAAGCTGTGGTGTAATCTAAAATTACTGATATTTAAGTCCCACAACAGTTTTCTTTAAATGTAATTGCAGAGTGATATCTCAAAGAAGCTGAAACTGGAAAAACGACTATAAATCTGATACTAGACATCTCTCTATATTTCTGATTAACACTCATAGAATATAAAATTATATATGTAGGACATTTACAATCTTAACGTAGTATGGAAATTAAATTAGAAGTCGTCTCAACAACAAATACAATAATCAAACTTCTAACTTCTAATGCTAAAAAAAATATCATCCCTGATGTATCAACAAAATTATCAAATTAAATTGAGTTGACATATCTGTATATACTATTTACATACAAACAAAAGAAATCATATCGATTTCACCTGGAATAAACTATTTGATCCCTGAATTATTTATACCTTAAGTTACATCAACTATATAACTACAATATGCTAAGCCTAATAACAATAATGACTTAACACCTGTGTGTATAAATAAATATCCCTCGGAACGTTCTCATATATTAACGAAACCTTTACAATACAATACTTGAGAATTTCACTAAATATAATTAATGCTAAACAGTTTTAACACTTGTATTCGTAATGCAATGCTACGAACGTATACATCGGCTTGATGCTAAAAGTCCCTAACATTCAGAAATAGTTCCTTGATTTCTTCAACTAATTCGGACGGTCTTCTCGCTGTCAATCTTATCCCTTGTGTCAAAAATTGTAATAAAGAAAATCTGTCCTCAGGGCCGTCGCGTGGGCGGGGCGACCGGGTCGATCGTCCTGGGCGCAGCGGACCAGGGTGCCGCAAATAAAAGAACAAAATTTGGTTGTTGAATCGGAGATTCCGTTTTTTGTTTTTTTTTTGGTTGAAGATTTTTGGGATGGGGGGTCACAAATATCAAGTGCCTAGGGGCCCTGGGTGGGGTTGGGGTGGGGGGGGGGGGGCCGCCTCACGAAATCTTGCCCCGGACGCCAACGAATTACCCCACGGCCCTGTATGTCCTACCTCATCATGAAATAAACCGTAGAACAATGATTCCGATATTTCCGAACAACACGTACGGAAGAAATCATTCGATACTCGTACTTATCCGACTGAACTTATTCCTTAGCATTGGTATGTTTGTTCCGTCGTGATTTCGTATTCACTGGCCTGCGTAAGTGACATCCGTTCGCTCCCTATTTCATAATCCATCCATTTAACGGCGAAGATTCTCAAGTCACAAATATCTCCGGCTTGACCTAAGCCTAAGGTCCTAAACAACATCGCAACGTAGGTTCGATGCCAGCAATTCCCTCTCCTTCTAAGAGATCTATCCATATATATAAAAATGAATGTATATTTCTTTGTTTCTTTGTTTCTTTGTCCTTTATACACTCCTAGGCCCTTTGACCTATCTGGACCAAACTTTGCAGAATTACTCTTTAGTACACTGCGGAAAAGATAGGCTACTTTAGAACCCGGACCCCCCACCCCAAGGGGTTGAAAAGGTTTAAACCCCTGAAAAACCCAATATCCACCAGGTGGTGAAAATGAGAACTGCACAAATATTATGTAAAATGAAAAATTCACTCTCCTATGAGGGGCAGGGACACCACACTTGGGTGAGAGGAAGCCAACACAAAGGCTGAAGTGTCCCACCCCCGACCGACACCGAGACCTTATATTTAGGGCCCCTTCTCGGGCCCCCCAAGTCAATTGCAAAAAAGGGAAAAATTCGCTCTCCTATTTGGGGCAGGGACACCACACTTGGGTGGGAGGAAGCCAACACAAAGGCTGAAATGTCCCACCCCCGACCGACACCGGGACTTTATATTTAGGGCCCCTTCTCGGGCCCCCCAAGTCAATTGCAGAAAAGGGAAAAAATCGCTCTCCTATTTGGGGCAGGGACACCAACTTGGGTGGGTGGAAGCCAACACAAAGGCTGAAGTGTCCCACCCCCGACCGACACCGGGACCTTATATTTAGGGCCCCTTCTCGGGCCCCCAAGTCAATTGCTAAAAAGGGAAAAATTCGATCTCCTATTTGGGGAAGGGACACCACACTTGGGTGGGAGGAAGCCAACACAAAGGCTGAAGTGTCCCACCCCCGACCGGCACCAGGACTTTATATTTAGGGCCCCTTCTCGGGCATCCCAAGTCAGTTGCTAAAAAGGGAAAAATTCGCTCTCCTATTTGGGGCAGGGACACCACACTTGGGTGGGAGAAGCCAACACAAAGGCTGATGTGTCCCACCCCCGACCGACACCGGGACCTTATATTTAGGGCCCCTTCTCGGGCCCCCAAGTCAATTGCAAAAAAGGGAAAAATTCGCTCTCCTATTTGGGGCGGGGACACCACACTTGGATGGGAGGAAGCCAACACAAAGGCTGAAGTGTCCCAACCCCGACCGACACCGGGACTTTATATTTAGGACCCCTTCTCGGGCCCACCAAGTCAATTGCTGAAAAGGGAAAAATTCGCTTCCTATTTGGGGCAGGGACACTACACTTGGGTGGGAGGAAGCCAACACAAAGGCTAAAGTGTCCCACCCCCGACCGACACCGGGACTTTATATTTAGGGCCCCTTTTTGGGCCCCCCAAGTCAATTGCTAAAAAGGGAAAAATTCGCTCTCCTATTTGGGGCAGGGACACCACACTTGGGTGGGAGGAAGCCAACACAAAGGCTGAAGTGTTCCACCCCCGACCGACACCGGGACTTTATATTTAGGGCCCCTTCTCGGGCCCCCCAAGTCAATTGCAAAAAAGGGAAAAATTCGCTCTCGTATTTGGGGCAGGGACACCACACTTGGATGGGAGGAAGCCAACACAAAGGCTGAAGTGTCCCACCCCCGATCGACACCGGGACCTTACATTTACGGCCCCTTCTCACCGAGCCCTTTCTTTCTTTGAGTGGCATGTCAATGCATGCCGGGTACAGCTAGTAAATTATAAAATAAATTTTATTTATTTGCATTCGATTATAAATCGATAGAATACCATTCATTTATACTATACAAATATACCTTACGAATGCTACCATCTTTTCATATACTTTCTGTGAAAATTCAAACACGGCAACAAGACACGATAACAGCTTTTCTTCCTTCTGATGTTGTCTCCAAGCAACGCATTAATTCAATTGCATGCAGCGACATCTCGCATTCAGATATTGCATCAACTGAAAGCGCCGTAAATTAAATATCTAAATCAACTAACATTAGATAAACAAAACTTTCTTTAAATAACAAACAGATCGGGGAAGAAAAAAAAATGAACAAACAAATCAACACTTGATAAATTCACTACAAAAGCCATCTAAAATTAACATATCCCTTTATAAATAACAGTTACGGAATAAGAAATGTTAATTATAAAATTGAAAACTTTATTAGTAATTTAAATGTAAATTTATTTAAAAGCAGTAATCATATTTCTCTAGTAAAAATTAAAAAAAAAAATGGTTAATTGAAAATTTATAAAAAAAAAAAAAAAAGAAAAAAATTTATAAATATTTTTATATACATATATATAACGTTTCAATTGCATTTTGTACTAAATGTTATTTTTTTGTTCTTTATGTATAAGGTATAATTACATATACAATGGTATTTACTTTTGAGATTAATTTTCTTTTCTTTATATAACTTTTAATGATATAATTAAATTTGGTAATTTAATTTTATATAAATTTATGTAGTTAAAACTTTTCAAAGATTTCATTATATAATCTACACTAACATTATCTATTAACTATACTTTTTTATTATGTACTTTTGTTTAATAGATATATTGTGTTAGTTTTGTAAAACTACTTAATCACAAAACCCGTCTGATAGGGATTCTTATTCCTAACGGGACTGAAATGTAATTTAAAATAATTAAAAAAATAAAAAAAAAATATTATTTCTTTATTTTACTGTCATAGTCTTTATTTCAGATGCTTAGATTAAATAATATAAAAATATAGCAGTGTATAAACAAAACTAAATATAATATGATAGAATATTACTGGCATACAGCGGACTTTGTAGGTAGTATTATTTAAAAATATTTATAACAACAGTTTTAAAGTTAAAAGAAAAAAAATTATTAATGAGACAAAATAAAAATAACTACTTAAAAAATACCAAAAACAATTAGCCATCAATAATACAATATTACAGGATAATATGATATTTTTGTAATTACTATATACCTACCTATTTCACGAGTAGATACGAGTAAATTTTAGCCCAAGAATAAGAAAAGAAAATTTTAGAAAAGATATAGGGAGTGAACTCAATAACCTGAACATCCATCTGTAAATGGATCATACTTCATTTGGGTACTGCAGTAATGTCATCTAGGATAGACGTCTACCACATAGTGGCCATGAAGGCGGGGCTATCAGTTGATCAGCAGCAATCTTATATGTGAAAATTGTGCTAGCATATGAAACTAAATGGGAAGGTCACAGCACATCATTACGTCATCATTCAGCGATCATCTCCATCATGTTGCAGACATTGCTCCCATTCACGACAACGCTCCCATTCACACTGCTGTGTGTCTAGGCATTTTTCGATGAGCTCCAAAATTAAGTGGAACATCTCGTCTATTTCAGTCTCCTGATCTTAACGTAACCGAACCTTTGTGGACTATATTGGAGGCCAAATTCCGGGCAAGGTTTCCACCTTCCTCCAAACTGTCTGAACTAGAGAGAGCTTTGCATGAGGAATGGCTGCATATTCCCTTAAAGATTGTGCATGACTTGTAATTACCCATCCCACGTCCGATACAAGCTGTAATTCAGGTAAAGGGTGGTACAACATCCTACTACTAATTATTTTGTGTTATTTCTTCGATGTTTGTATTATTTTGTCCATTCCCTCTAGTTTTATAATTGTGAAATTTTATTTATTCTGATTATCTTCATTTGATTTCATCTCAATTATTAATCAGCCGGACTTTAATTTTTTATTAACTAACTGACAACTTCTTTGAAACTACTAAATCACGGCAATATTTCATGGGCCTCATCGGCTCCACTTTGTCAATCCTTTTTTTAAAATATTGAGGCCCATGAAATAAATCCGTGATATAGTAGTTTCAAAGAAGTTGTTAGTTAGTTAATAAATTACTCATGATATCTTAAGGAGAGTTTAGTTAGTTTTTAACTTTTTTTTAACATCCGATATTTTTTTTATATTTATTACTGATGCCAATTTTATTGATGGTCTTTTCCAAAAACATCTTTGGATTACTTTCTCGATAACTGCTGTTTATTTTTTAAAACTAATGTTGTTTTAAATCTTAAATCATAATTACTAGTGTTAATATTCTTTTTAATATAAACTAGACTGTAATCCTTTTTTATAATTAAATTATATAGTAACTTTTGTTAGGAAGTTAAAGTCTCTCTTTTAATTAAATATTTATCCGTCCACATAATATTAATAAGAGTAAGTTTTTAAGTATTTTCTTTTGAAGAGAATTTATTTATTTTCCTTCCTTTTATCGAATTTGGCCAACTAGGGACCACGTAACTAGCTCAACCTGACAACGTCAGGGCGAGGCTAGTGAAATTCAAGAAAGGGGGACGAGGATTAAATCCCGTCCAGGATAACCCTGAGATAGTAAGTCCCAGGTGGGAAACGGACGAAACACAGAAGAAGAAAGAAACAGCCATGCCACCACCGGGATTCGAACCCGGGTACTGGCGCATCGACCACAACGGCAGCCCGCCGGCTAAACCGCACGGCCACGCCAGCACGGCTTATTTATTTTATTATTCTAATTTCTTAAATTAGAATTAGTAGTTTTCGCGGAAACGTTTCTAGCATAATTTAGGATGGAATCACAGAAAGCAAAATAAATTAAATCCGAAATTTGAGTGGAAGTGTACCTTTTGTGTGATAGTAGATATGTAGATGTGATTGTATAATATGCCGTTTAGTTTTTTAAAAATATATTAAAGTAGCTATTTCAAGTGAAGAGGCAAATTTAAATAAGTAAAAATCATTCATATAAATTACTTCCATATTGTTAGTTAAAAATGATTGAATTTCTTGCATTGTATTAATTATTATTATTGTCTAATTATGTTAGGTCATGTTCGTTGACAATGTATTGATACCTAATTGTTACTCATTGTAAAATATTCAAAAAGGCTTGAAAAAACAGAATGATAAATTCTGTGAAATATCGTCTGTAAAATGAAGAAGATATTTATGATGAAGAGAAAGGAGTTTTGTATTAAAGTACTGTTAATTGTAATACCTAAGGAGTTGATGGAGTTGACTTATGTCATTTTATAACAATTTTGACTGACAGGATTATTTGATGCAAGCGTTTGTGCGTGTGAAGATACACTGCTGGTATTGAGTAAGGATTTTGTTTTTTAGGATGTATTAACATTTTACTGGTTTTATTATTATTTATTATCAATTTATTGTCTTGCATCAATTTTTGTATTTCTGGAAGATCCTTCTGTAATCTATCGGATTAGGGATATAGTTTTTAGCTATATGTATTAGAATATCGTCGGCATATACTTTAATATGGCTATACTTCGTGATTGAAAAGATCATGAATATATATTAAAATAATGTTGTTCCTAAGTTTGATTCCTGGATATGCTTTTCAATATTTTATTCTTTTTGCTTGTAGAATTCATGATAGAAACACATAATCTTTTAAAAAGTGCAACTCCTTTAATGCTAATATTGTATAATTTCTTAGTAATGCCTTACTGTCTGTTGTCTTATTTAAGACAACAGAGAGCAATAATAAGAATTTATTTTTATTTCAATGTTCGTTAACTTTGATATTGGGTTTTTGATAAGCATATTATTCAAGATCAATTATTTTTATTTTTCCCAGGTAACTTTTTAGTTTTGTGGAGAGTTGGTTTTCTATTACTTTATTAAATACAGTTGCTATCTGGATCGATTTGTGTTTCGATTACTTTATTGTGTGTGTGTGTGTGTGTGTGATTATGTAGAACAGTACAATATACATCTCCCACCTAGTGGCCGTGAAGGCGGAAGTATCAGCAGCAATTGTATGTGAAACTTGTGCTAGCAGTGAAACGCCGTTATGTCCGAACTCAGACTTCAGAGGCACGATCATTGGAATGTACTTCGCTGCAGCTTCAGTGATGAAAACACCAATCTTGTGGGTACCACGAGAAGCACTGCGTCAACTGTTATGACAACCTATACAAATCATGGTAAGATGTCATCTGCAAAACAGAACAGTGGGCGAAAGTCAACGTTCACCGGGATAGATGGGTGTTGAAGTGAATAGTAACCCGACAGCACAAGACAACGATGTCCCATATAACTTCCGAGAGAATACTCATCTCAAGGACCCTGTATCAACCGCACGTTCATGGCATAGCGGCTATTCAGAAACCATTGACACTGCGTAATGCATTGATGCGATGACCAAGGTGCTGCGAGCACAGACACTGGGTACAGTGGCTATCAAAATGACGTCATTTGGTTTGACGAATCTTCCATTCCTTTATTTCAGATCAGTGGCCGTGTTTATCTGTGAGAACGCCCGCAGAGGCTGTCATGTTTACTGTCTCCTTCCTACTGTTAAGCTTGGAGGGGGTGTTGTGATACTGTGGGGTGCGATATCTTGGCGTGGTCTGGAACCACGTGTATTCATGCTTGGAAAGGTCACAGCACAGAGTTATCTGCATTCAGGACGATCATCTCCATCCTATGCTGCCGACTGTGTTTTCTAGTGAACGATTACTGTTCTAAGACAAATAACGTCCCCATTCACACTTCATATTGTATGTGCGTAGTGTGTATTGTGGTTAGATGAGCAGGAAATGAAGTGGAATATCTCGTCTGGCCTCCTAACTCTCCTGATCTTAACATAATTAATCTTTTATGGGATAATTTTGAGGCCAAAGAGCGCTTTAGATATCCACCTCCCTCCACACTTTCTGAACTAGAGACAGCTCTGGACGAGGAATGGCTGCATATTCCCTTGAACATTGTGAATGACCTGTATTTGTCCATCCCACGTCGGATACAAGCTGCAATTCACGCGAAGGGTGGCCAACACCCATCTAATAAAGTTTTTGTGTCGTTTCACAGGTATTCCTGTTATGTTGTCCAGCACCCGTATATGGAGGGACATATTTATCCGTGAGATTTGGCTGTTATAATATCACATTGCTATTATTTTCCTATAAATAATGTTAATCACATTCTTCTCGTGTTATTGGTAGAGTTTCGTATGTATAAGTTCATAATCACTTCTTAATCTTAAGCACATCGAAGCACCACAAATCTTGCTTTTCTACTTACTCTCAGTAAGATTATTGGAGATCAAATATTCAATGACATACGATGTTGAGGAATACTACTGAGATTCAATGAGTTCAGATACTCAGGCGGATAGAGATGTTCGGATTATATATTATCAGAAGTTTCAATTTTATTCGCACTTAAATATAGTCTTTCCTTGTATTCTTTGACTTATCATTTGATTGATGTTATCGACAATCTCGTTCTTTGGAGTTACAATTGTTGTTTCATTGATTTCAGATAAGATATTTTTTCTATGAATTGGCTGAGTTGTTTTTTTCAAAAAAAGATTGAAAAAAAGATTGAATACATTTCTTATTGATGGGGGGAAGGGAAAGGACACATAAGTCAATAACCAATATAATTAGAATTGTAGTTCCCATGGCCTAATGGATAGATTATCAGGGAAAGAGAAAGGGAAAGATTATCAGGCAATGTTATCATTCCTTTTTTATGTGGTTCTCAATTGTCTCCAATTCTGAGCAAATATTAGGCAACATTTCTCTGATTCTGGTCATCTTGGTTGATGAGCCGCATATTTACTGTGAGTTTCTTGAATTTTGAATGATTCCAGGTTTTTGAGTTACAAATAGTGATTTTTCAGTAATCTAATTGTTTTTTCTTTCTTGGCTCACTCTGTTTTTCCAATTGATACTTTTCAGTGGTTTTTGAGTTACAAATAGTAATTTTTTATTATTCTACCTAATAGAAATCTTATTATTCTTTCTTCCTTAACTCATTTTTTATTGCAATTGATACTTTTCAGTGGTTTTTGAGTTACAAATAGTTATGGTTTTTGAGTTACAAAATGCTGATTTTTCAGTATTCTACCTTATAGAAATACTGCTTCTTTCTTTTTTGACTCCCATTTTTTTATTCCAATTGATATTCTTCAGTTGTTTTTGAGTTACAAATAATGACTTTTCAGCATTCTATCTAATAGAAATAGTGCTTCATATAGAAGCACTAAATAGAGAAATAAATAAACGATCTTGAGATTAAAAAAAATGGTTGAATACATTCCTTATTGATGGGGGGAAGGGAAAGGATACATAAGTCAACAACCAATATAATTAGAATTGTAGTTCTCATGGCGTAATGGATAAGATGTCTGACTTCGAATAAAAACACTTCAGGATCGATTCCTGTCACGGACATCTCATTGTCAAAATTATTTCTATTTTCCATTCTCACAGAAAAGTGCGCCGGACAGACAGACAGACAGGAAAAATTTTAGTAATATAGATTGAAACTTTTCAGTGGTGTTTCCATTATAAATTGTGATTGTTTTTCAGTAACAAATAGTGACTTTTCAGTATTCTATCAAAAAAGAAATAGTGCTTCTTTCTTTCTTGACTCTCTTTTCTTTATTCCCACATCTCCTGTGTGCACGCGCTTGTTTTTCCATGTCACATAGAATTTTGTTAAGTAAGAATATTTAAAATATTGCAACGTTTCGGCAATTAGATTTCTAATTGTCATATTCGAATTATAAATAAACAGACGGATGGGAAATAAATAAATAATCCTGAGATTAAAAACAAAAAGGTTGAATACATTACTTATTGATGAGGGGGAAGGGGAAGGACGCAAGTCAAAAACCAATATTTTGAGATGTCCTTAGAAGGTTAGTCTTCTTTTCCGCATATTGTCCGTGATTTTTTCTATTTTTTTATATATCTCTTTATTAGTTCTTAATTTCCATTTATCATATCTCGGCCTTAATATCTTTCGAATTATTCCTCTCTCCCTCTTTTTCAATTTTCCAGAACGTTTCATTGTAAAAATTATTTCTATTTTCAATTCTCACACAAAATTTCGCCAGACAGACAGAGAAATAAAATATTTTAATAATATAAATTCATACTTTTCAGTGGTGTTTCAGTTACAAATAGTGATTGTTTTTCAGTAACAAATAATGATTTTTTCAGTGTTCTACCTAATCAAAATAGTGTTCTTTCATTCTTGACTTTCCTTTTTTTATTACTTCTGATACTTTTCAGTGGTTTTTGAGTTACAAATGTTGATGGTTTTTGATTTACAAATAGTAATTTTTCAGTATTCTATCTAACAAAAATACTGCCACTTTCTTTCTTGACTCTCTTTTGAGATTAAAAAAAAAAGTTGATTACATTCCTTATTGATGGGAGGAGGAGGAGGGAAAGGACACACAAGTTGAAAACCAGTAGAAACAGAGTTGTAGTCTTAATGGCCTAATAGATAAGACGTCTGTCTTCGGATCAGAAGGTTGTAGGTTGGATTTCTGTCGCGGACGTTTCATTTTAAAAATTATTTCTATTTTCCATTCTCACGCAAAATTGTGCCAGACAGACAAACAGAAAACAGACAGAGAAATAAAAGATTTTAGTAATATAGATTCAAGCATCTCATTAAAATACAGCAAAGCCCAAATTAACACGAATAATGATTGCAGTAAAGGAATTCGCCTTATTAGGAAGTAGGATAACATGTAAAATATGGTGATAGTCCCGACCTAACGAATATATGTCATAATTTTTTTTTATTCGTGTTTCATCTTTTTTATTAAAGTAACACAGTATATACTAGACGTGGGTAAATCCGGCTCTTCGTTGGATTAAATGCGGCTCCCAATATCTCTTGATAAAAATATAGTATTTTCTTTCCCAATTCTACTTATATTTTCGCGAGTTTTCCTTTCTAAATGTTGTAAGTGACAAGATGCGGGTATATGAATGCATTATTTTCTTATATATATATTTATACTTTAAGTAGCAATTAAGATTTGTGTAGAAATGTAATTAAATTTGAATTTGTGTATTTACTACTATGCAACGTGACAATGGTGTGACTCTTTATGTATATGAAAATCGAGAATTATTTATATCATGTATGCCCAGAGATGGTATATACCAAGGGATACTAAAAAGTATTTATTAATTATCAAGTAGTAATAATAAGCATTGGTTTCATTTTGAAATCTCTTAATATATCTTCCAATAATACTTTCAAACGATCTTTAGCCACTTCCAGATTGTCTTTTTTAGGAAATATATATTCTGGAAGGCATTCTTTTCCAAAACAATCCCGTTTCGTCAGCGTTAAAAAATTATGAGCTGGATATCCAACTTCATTCACTGTTTTCTTTTTTTTTCAAATTATACTTAGCTGCAACTTCTTGATCTGCTCTGGCAGACTCACAAGTAATTTTAATGTTATGCAACTGAAATCGATATCTAAAACTTCCAACCATTGCTTGCTTGCAGTATTAAGTTTCTGCTGTAACTGCTATAAAGAAAATCGTATAATCTATGATTGAACGTATGCATTATATTTTTGCAATTAGACAACTTTGAGTCTCTTCTTTAAATAAAGATAATGTTCACACATGTTTCCATTCACTTAGTTTAATCTTGGTATTCCTCATCTCCTCCATAGCAGACTGTAGCGGCTACGTAGCACCGCTCTGTAGCACCGCTCTGTTGCCGCTCTGTAGCACCGAAGGTTGCCGTCAGCAGATGTAAATTCATAGATGAACAAGATTTTTTTCGGTACCCTCCATCTCCCATTGAAATTTAAACATAGTTTTTATACATCCTGTATAATAATTTTTCATTTCAGTTTAGTTATGAGATCATTAAATGTATCAATTGCTGATATTAGTTGTTAATATTTACTTTTAGCAGAAAAACTGAAAATTCTAGAAGAAACAACATCTGTTGTATTTAGCATTAATTCCAGCAGAGGTAACACCATAATGGTAAGTCCCTTTTCTAAATTTGCATGTTTATAGATGTAGATACATTTTTTGAGTATTAGATATGATTCTGCATCCAAGTCATGATGCAAAAGTAAATAAGGTTTTGTTGATGAAAAAGGTGAAGATTTGTTGGAATTAGCAGATGTAAAGAATTTGTTAAAATATGTGCAGTTTTCATTACTAATTTTTTTCATAAAAATATTTAAAGAATCGTATATATCAAAATTGTCATACATAAATTTACAATCAAATGCAAAGAAAGTATCAGAGTTAATAGTGTTGCAATAATGCCACAAATTCGATGATTTATATATTTTGCTAAGAGTGTATGATTATGAATGGAAACTGTCAAGTCAATAAATACTGTTGAATACGAATACAAATTAAAATAATAAAATTGTAATTAAAAAGGTAATTCTAAGACATTAACTTTAACTTTAACTTTAAATAATTAACTTGCAAACTGCTCATTAGAGGATCCTGAATAATAGTAAAGTATAGCGGAAGCAACATTGCTTACAGTGGCCTTCAATCTGATGTTCCGAAAACTGTATTTAATAAACAGTCTGCTAACAGAGCACGCCACTGATTTACAGCAGACGTTTTTCAATCACGACCGAATGATAAGTGTGACTCGCTCGTACCTGAGTTGAAATATCAGGAGTAAAATGAAGATGTTTATTTTCTTTTTTGGTGTGTGTATTTCTCTTTCTTCCTCAGACTTCTTCTCGATTGGATACTTTAAAATTCTTAAGTTTAGCCTTAGTTTGGTCGCTCAGAAGAAAACAAAAAATTCCACTAAAATATACGTGCATAAAAAAGAAATGTTATTCTGATTTTCGATGTTGCTAAATTAGGAATATCGATCTGAAAGCCATGCTTTTAAGGGATTTTCACAATATAATTATTATAAAGTTAAGATCAGAAGAATGAGATTACCAAGGTATTTAAAAAGAATATCTAAGCATTATTCTCAGTGAAGTATTATCACAGTAATTCCTCTAAATATCTTTCTATATCTAGAGATGATCCATTTTAAAATTCTGATTGTCATTTATTTTCTGGTTTTTGGGAGAAGAAGGA
>JAFIDM010043549.1:224469-293124 GCA_023159025.1 Thereuonema tuberculata
AAACTACAGTGAAAAACATTCTTCTTTTCTGCACTATGATCATATCTCGTGCCTCTGTTTGTTATATTCGCTTTTGCATCTACTACTTTAATTCTTGGTATCGTAATATCATATCACCATAGTTAACTTTTGTTTTAATTCTTGATATCGTAAATCACATCAACATAGTTAACTTTTGTTTTAATTCTTGGTATCGTAAATCACATCAACATAGTTAACTTTTGTTTTAATTTCTATTATTAATTCTTTTGCACATGTGATAAATTAATCAATTCACAATCTTTCCACAAATAATTACAAGAAAGTTAATAGCATTGCTTAGTATTATTATCATTATTTATAGAAATTAACACTAATATTCCTGCGAAAAATTAAAGGAGTGGATCAGTACCCAAAAGATGGCACCAGTGTCAATCTCTGGCGAAAGTTGAGTTTCTCCCATACTGAATTCTTCCCAAACAAGCATAGGGTCCACCCAGCCTTCTGGTGAACGGTTTCCTGCTTTCTTTTCAGAAGCTTGAAGGTGGTCGGAGTCTGGTTGACCATCTGACCTCAACTTCGCTTTCATGTTTCAAAATTCTTACTTCCTGCTATCGCAATGTCCACATTGTCACGGATATTTTGTCATTTTTTTATCTATCTCTGTTTTTTAACTCTTATTCCATTCCTTATTTTTTTTTAACTTGGAAAAGCTTTTTTTTCATTGTTTACAGCCTAATTTACCCCTAAACCTCCCCTTCCCTTTCGTCTTACGATTAATTTGTACAGAGATCGTATCGGTTATCACTCATGTAAACATGAAAAATGTAGTTTCCTACCTTACTGGATGATATGAGTATCTTTAACTTTGGTGACTCCTATTTTTAATGCAGTTAGTATTAGACAGTTTGACGGACAATGAGCGGATAAACAATGTTTATCCACCTTCTTTTATTGCTAAGTGAATGTGTTCAGCAAACCCTGGAATTTGTGAAACTTCGTTGAGCCGTGTTCGAAATCATCTAATCTGGCTAGATGAATTAAACGGTTCTAACTACGGGCAACCAGTACCTGTAGGACCAGGACAATGCTGTAAGTAAATTTATCTTCACTTTCCATCTGACCAGATCGCCGAGACTACTGCTACTGGAAAACAATTTTATCTTAACTCTCCAGTGCTTTCTGTCAACTATATTTCTCCCTGATTTATTTTATATTAAATCGTGTTTTATTCTTATTAAGCCGATAATATATTGTGCATTTCTCTTACACTACTTGCAATATTGTTTATCTATCTAGTTGGAAGTCGATTAAACTGAAACGCAATGGTGAACCTTAACTTGTCGCAAATTTTTGATCGTGTGAAAACTGCAAATAATAAATAACGTAGAAAGTGCCATTCCAGTTTACGTGACACGCAGAACGTTCCGGATGAATGCATTTTGTAAAAAAATGTGAGGAAAATAGTAATACAGGAAAGGTGTAGTACCAAAAGCGTTTATTTCATTACAGGTAAGGCCACAAATTGAGCTGAATTAGCATTTTTTGCAAGTCAATTCATAGTGTTGCCACTTACAGCTCTGATAACATCTGATAACAACACATTGAGCTCTGATAACAGCTTCCATTCGGCGTCTCATTGATGGATCACATTCATCATCTCATATTGCGCAATATTGTTCCATTCCTCTTCTAACGTCCTCTTCAACTCTTTGATTGTTTCTGGAGCTGAATTTCTACCACGAACTCTTCTCTTAAGAAGGACCCGATGTTCGATCGGGTTCAGATCAGGACTTCGTCCAGACCACCGCATACACTCAATGCCAACTGCATTCAAATAATCACGAACAGCAACAGCAGCGTGTGGTGCATGAAAATGAAGTTTTCTCCGACGAATCCAGCAAACGGCAGTACATATTGTTGTAGCACTTCCGTTATATACCGGTGAGCCATCAACCCGCCTCCTGAGGGTCCAGGGTCGATAAACATCACGTCAGTTTTGGCTGCAAGAGAAATGCCTCCCCATAGTATACAGGAGCCTCATCCGTAACTGACCGTTTCCTGGAAGCAGCAATGCGCAAAACGTTCATGAGGCCTTCTTTAGATACGGCATATCTCAAAAACTTGTTGTCATATTATCACACATTCGGTGTCATGAGAACATAAATTTCATAATCTTTGTTATTTTATTACTTGTTTATTTTAAACGATCAAAAATTTGTTAAAATTTAAGGGTCATCATTAGGTTTCAGTTTCAGTCGATTTCCTTGCACTCGAGTGTATCTTGCTGTGTGTGATTTCCTTAGTATATCTTATTTTATTCTCTGTTTAACTTACTCATCATTATCCTGGTATGTAAATCCATTTTATTAAACTTTTTATTCTATATTAACTCAATGCTTTGCGTGTTATCTCTTTTATTCATTTATTTGACATGTTTTATCTTGTCCCATTATCTTTTTTGCACTATTTTTTCCGAATGATTCTTTTTGGATACAGCAGAATCAAGATAACCAGTCATAACTTCCACGTGACAAATTGGTAGCAGAGAGTGGTTTAGTTAAAGTGGCACATTTAGTTGATAGCGTGGTTTGTTTAGTTGTCCCTCAGAAGATCGGACCCAGGTTGGTTCAGCCGTTTCAGCGATGTTGGGTTTTGTAGCTAATTCTTTGCCTACGGTGGAGACTGACTTTAATTGTTCAGAATGTTCAGCTTATTGTTTCCATTTACATTATTTTTTGATTCATTACATATCTTATTATAGTATTTTGTGTTGTTTGCTTTGCATCATGGATGGTCGAGACGGTTCCGGACACGAGGCTCGGCATGCCGCAAGTCGCATAGGTGTTAGTTCGTTTGCGGGGTTTAAATACAAGCTATGAGATGTAAGTGCATTTGACCATACGCCACTAGTGATTATAATTGCTTCAGTGTCGCAGTTAGTTATCGAAGAATCTCTGAATGTATTCCAGGAGGAAGAAAACAATATGTTTGATGTAATAGGTAGTTAAGGTGGAGAAAATTGAGTCTTTTTATCCGAGTTATTTTTCTGTAGAAGATTAGCCCTGTTGTTTTTCTTTATTATATCATGTGGATTTTTATTTTGTTTACTTGATTTGGTTTATTCTGTTACCTATTAGGTATTGTTGTATAGATAATGGGAATGGAGTAGCGCGTCGATACTATCCGGTGTTTGTCAGCTGATTTTCTATGATTTGGTGGAGTTGTAGCATGCGGCTTGTCTTAGATGGTTGTTACATCGTCATATATATGTTTTGAACAGGATATTAGAGTCATGTTTGCTTTTCGGCTATTTATGAAGATGTTATATTAGAAAGGATTGAGGATACCCATTATCTATGATATTTCTTTTATGTTATTATGTATTCGAGGAACATTGATTCAGTAGAACAAGTTCTGAACCCATTATGTATCATCATCTGTATGAGATTCTTTTTAAGATGTGTGTGTGTTGCCGATTGATATTGAAAAACTTTTTTTTGAAGCAGTGGGGTTTTGATAAAGTTGGGTATGTATTTGACCCGCATTATTGATTAGTAATACTTCTGAAACGTTATTACTAATAGAACGATATTATCAATTGAACGGTATTACTAATGAAAACCATTTGAAACAGTATTGAAATATGTACAAACCATCTGAAAATGACAATTACAAAAAAAGATACTTTACCCATACCTTAATGATATCTTACCCTATTTTGTAGAAAAAAATTCAAAAAAAAAATTCAACACTGACAGTGGAGTTTCCTTCTTACTCAATAATAAACTGAGATACTCATTCCACAATAAAGAAGAATCATTGCCACAACAATAGCAAGCATGATGTATTTAATCTACTGAAGTGCATAAACAACCCGTGTTTTTACAAAGAAATGGACAATTAAAGAATCGTTTTCAAGTCATAAAAGTTGCATCAGGACGGGAAATATAGAAGCCTCAAACGTCTGTCGGCATATTTATCATCAGGGTCACAACGTAAATTTTCAACACTTTGTAGTTTTGAACAGATATATTGACAAAATTCTACAAGAATCCATGAAATCATATTTTATTACTTTAATGAATCCCAATAATATACAGGTTCCGAATATAAGTATAAAGTCATACACGAATAACTTTAGATTTAATCAATACAAACTGCAAAAGAAAAAGAAAGTTATATCGAATATAAACAATAACTCTTAAGTGAACCTCTTCATTTCAGAAAATGCACACCAGCTAGCAATAAGTGGATTTTTTACTTATGGTTTCTCCAAGAAGATACGTCATATCTCCTTAGAAGAAATATAATGATATTACAATTATTTTATTGGTTTAATAAAAAACCAATGTTTATGTTTTGCTTCAATTATATATAGACCCGGGTTTAAAGGAGTAATATGGTTCACAACGGAACTCGTACAGAGCTCCGAAAAGCTTCTCGATATAAATAGTATGTATGTATGGTTAATGTATTTTAATTGTGTGTTTATTTTTAATCTTCTACAATAATTTCAAGTTAAGTGATTATCGTTTATATACGTAATCAACTAATTTTAAAATAATTGATTTTAAATTCATTATAATTCATTCTTTTTATAATAATTAAAAATGGGCAAATATAAATTATCAATAGCCATTATTCGGTCAAATTTTTTATTTCAAAAATAATCTTTGCAGATAAAATTGAATGTATTTATTAGTTAGACTGATTAGAACTTGAACAAAAAATGTAATTGTAAGTTGAATCAATTTCTTGATCATATGTTGGTTCAAATTACGCAGATATTGCATCTCTTATTGGAAGTACGAGTAGTTACATTTGAATCAAAAAGATAATTAAAATTACAATAACAATAACAACAATAAAAGTGATTACAGTTACTGATACAAAAATAATGCAAATAGTTTAACCAAATAATTGAAAAACTTGAAGATGAAAACCAAAAATTAGAAAAAAGCAATTGATAACGAAAACAGTTTATTTATCAATTACAAAAGGATTTAGAGTAAAATTAAAACATTAAATTCATCAATTCAAGTCCTTACATCCTACATTAATTACTATGATTGCAGAAAGACTGCTTTTTACATTTAGGAACTTTTGAAAAATGACAGAATTAAAAGATTTTATCCTGGATTTTAAAATAGTGAAAGAAATTTAAGCACTTCACTATAATTTCATTTCTATAATGAAGCAAAATTACCAGTCCTTTGTTTGCTTTAAACATCACAAAGCCTAAGGTAAAAAAAAATTCAGAAGAATTTCTTGTTTTGTACAAAATAATTTGCATTCCATTTAAACGTTCCCTTGGAAAAACTCGCCTGTGGGAAGTTGCCTGTGGGAACTCGCCTTTTTTGGTTGTTCTGAAAAAAAAACAGAATTTTAATGCTAACAACAAATCTTACTTATTTTAAATAATAAGCTTTAAATATTAATATCTAAATGAATCAAAAATTAGATGAGAATGAATAATTATATGAATTCTTAAATTCATTAAAGAATTTTTATTTTAGATTATTCAAGTAATTATTAAGTGACTAAAGGAACCCAAGTTTCTAATTGTATATACAATAACCATGGGTATAGATTAAAAACTTTATATAACAAAATATGTTTCTCTTCTTTTTAGAAGCATTATCAAAATATCTAATGCATTTGGAATACAATTCGTTTTGTATATTACAGATTACACAATTTCCATGCCACATTTCATACATGTTACATTATAATTTCAAGAAAATAATGTTAAGATTTTTTAAATAAACATTTAATAATGGACATGAACAAATTACATATTGTTAAGCTTATAAAATAAAGAAAAAAAGAAATATATTGCTTTCACAATGTTCAAAACACTTCTAACGCCAAACATATATATATATATATATATATATATATATATATGTATATATATATGTATATATAAAAATACACTCATGGACAAAAAAAATTAGCGCACCAAGAAGGAGTCGTCAAAATGAAACGAAAATTTACAAACGTAATGACTACTTTGATATAAGTAAATGATAAGAAAATCATAGAAAAAGGATAATTTATTTCAGAGAAAAAGGCAAAAGAACGGAGGAGTTAATACTCCGTTGGACCCCCTCTAGCGCGAATGCACGATGCGATATGATCGGGCATTGAGTCATACAAGTTTTGTATGATGTCTTGAGACATTTCGTTCTATATTTGCTGTAACCTTGCCTCTAGTTCGTTCAAACTCGTGGGATCCAACTCGTCGTCCCAAATGATCCCAGATATGCTCGATTAGAGACAAATCTGGGAATCAGGCAGGCCAAGGAAGGGTAGTAACAGTGCGGAGACAGTCTTGTGACACCCTTGCCGTATGAGGCCGAGCATTGTCTTGTTGAAAAATGGCTCCTGGGAGCCGTTGCATGAGTGGCAACACATGTGGTTGCAGGATTTCATGAACATACCGCTGGGCTGTCATGGTGCCACGGAACAATACTAGGGGTGACCGTGTATTGTAGGCAATGGCACCCCATACCATCACACCAGCTGTGGGAGCGGTGTGTCGCTGTACAGCAAAGGCAGGATTGAAGCGTTCACCACGGGCTCTCCACACACGAACACGATTGTCATCACTGCCGAGATTGAATCTGGATTCGTCGCTAAAGACGACCTGGTTCCATTCCGCTGCAGTCCAGTTTCCTCGTGCGCGGCAAAACTCCTAACGGAGGCGTCGATGGGTGGGCGTCAAGGGCAGCACACGTAATGGGCGTCGCGATACCAACTGTCCTTCAGCCAGGCGCCTTCGTATGGTTCGAGAAGACACAGCGGCCCCTAGTGAAGGTGCTACCTGTGCCTGGATGGCGGCCGATGAAGCATTTGGCTGTACGCGTGCATTTCTGTTATGTGGCGGTCTTCTCGACGACTGGTCTGTCGAGGGCGTCCTGAGCCTGGTATTCGTGTACATGACATCTCTCGGGTCCACTGGTCCCAACGCCTCCTCACAACACAATCAGAGCGGCCTAATTGACTACTCGCCTAGCTGACCACCCAGCTTCCATCATCCCGACGATTCTCCCTCTCTCAAACTGCGACAACTGCGTATACTGTCTTCGAACACGGCGTAATGGCATTTCTACCTCAGCTCTTCCTTTGTAAATGATTCAGCACACTCAAGCAAGCTTTGGTTACCTGTTTTATACTCCACAGAGTACGATGTTCAACGCCCTGTACCGGCTATACGTAATGCGCAATCACGCTGCGTTTCTAATCATTTGCATATCTCCCCGACATGTACCTTCATTGCAAGTTTCGTTACGATCCCGCAATTATTTCTTGGTGCGCTAATTTTTTTGTCCACGAGTATATATTTATAGTAAAACCTCGTTAAGTTGTCACTCAAGGGACCAAATATTTTTGACGACTTAAGCGGAGTGGGAATTTTTGTAAAAAACAAAAAACAAAAACACTGAACTACAATATTTTCATGAATTGCTGTAGGATTCGGTGAGAAAAACAAGATTTTCAGAAATCAATACATGCAAATGAATGAGTGGAAAATAAAATGAAAAAAAAACACCTTGTACTTACCACATTTTCTTTTCTTTTACTGGCTTAAAAATAATCCAACAGTGTTGATTGATGAAGGTGCTGATTACTAAAAATAAATAATTGTGGGTGGTAAAGTTATCGACAATGATGACAACATTTCTTTTCTGACGCGAAAACTGAGAATCCAGTTTACATATTGTGACAACACTCTTATATGCACTGTCCATTGTTGAAATATCGAATTTTTAATTGTTATTTTTGTAAAGCTTCAAAAGAAAAAAAAATGTAAATTAAGAAAATATTCCGAAATGATTACTTTAAGGCGAAGGGCAAAGAAAATGTGTTTGTTTAATTTTAGCTTTCAACTTAATTTCAATTTAATTTAATTTAATATTTAAAGTTCTTAAGTTGGAGAGATTAGAATAGTGAACCTTCAATTAATTTAGGTTAAATAATTGGTTTTTCTTAAGCTTAGTGAATTTAGTTGATTTAACAAATTTAATTCATAATTTAGTTTAAAAGGAATTCTTAACTTTTCTTTTAAATGAATTGCGTTTGTATTTGTCATGAAGCAACAGCGAGATTTGACATTTACCCCGTCACCCCATGTGATGGAATCGACCGCTCTTGGACGGATCCCGATTCCTGTGATCTGATTAGCCGGCAGAGTATGACGTGGTATTGGCGCCACGATCATAGTTGATTTAAGGCCGTGCATCCAAGAAGGGAGTCTCTATTTTTCCATTTTCTACTCTCTCTTCACTGTTTCCTGCGTTTGCTATTGCTTGCTTACGAGAGCTGTCTCTCTCGTTTATTTTTCAGTAAGCTTTGCTAACTTTTCCGCAATTCTGCGCGGACGCCATAAGTTTAGGCAGCTACATTTTTATTACTACGTGGCTGAAGTCGAGAACGATTCAGCGCACATTTAGAATAGGAAGTGTTAATAATAAGTTATCCTAGTTAGGAAAAGCTTAGACCGTAACTTCGAAAGTTCAATACTGCTAATTTCCAATTGGCGAACTCTATCAATACACAGGAAACGGGGTATGCGTGTACACCCGCATGGAAGCAAGTGTGTAAGTGAGCTATTTATCAGTTACAACTTCTCGTGTGAGTTTAAAGTTAATTTCAAATTTATTAAACGCAATTCGCCAAGAAACGTTAGTAATTCGTAAGAAAGTTATTCTGTTCAGCGCCACGTGCGAGAATTCCCTTGGTATGCACAATTAAGTTAGTTAAAGCCATAACTTCGCATTTAGCTGTACCCATCATTTCGGAGTCTGTCATTTTCGCTCATTTGAATAAACGTTGTTGAATTTCACATGTTGAACATGCGTTAAGCCTTTCTTTTGACACCGTGGACGCAAGGTGTGGCTCCCTACCCCCCGAGAAGATTGGGTTAATTGCTGGGGTGTGACACTGTGGAGGGGGTAAGTGGAAGTTTTTTTTTACCTAGCCGAGTGCTTGGTTGGCGCCCAACGTTACTACAGGAATAAACCAAAACCACCCACACTTTCTGTACCACCACCTATTTTGGTGCAGGTACGTGGGAAAACCCCAAATAAGCACTTTACCCCTTTGTCCCGTCACAATATATGTTGTTCCCAAATCGTTGTAGCCATCCATGCATTTGAATTTGCTTCATATTCAACTGGCAGGGATCTAACGTTTTTAAAGCAGCGTGGCTTTTTGCTTTTGCCTATCACAAGTGGTTTAAGTTTCTCATTTCCACTCATATTAACTCCAAGCAGAAGTATCAGGCGTTGTTTGCTTGCTTTTCCAGAAGTGCACTATCACCCTTAAATGATACAGTTTTATCAGTCAAAAGACGGTAAAATAACCCTGTTTCATCCAGATTAAAAATATTTGATGCATCAAACCTAGATAGAATGTCCTTGAGAACACTGTTCTTACAGTCTTTTATAGCATCACCATCAGCAACTTCTCCGCAAATCGTTTTAAAAGAAAGGCAATGTCTGTCTTTGAAACGTTCCAGCCAACCATTGCTGCCGCCGAAATCTTCCATGTTCAACTCCATAGCAATTTCAATGGTTTTTTCTTTCATAATCACGGCAGAAATCCGCACATTTTGCGATCTGACATGTTTTCCTCCTGACATAAAACCTCCTCGATCTCGTCAAACTTCGATTTCCTATTCTCTTTCTTTTGTCTTTGCAGTCAGCTTCCTCAATTACTTGTTTCGATGAAAGAATATCGTTTAATGTAGTCCTGGGAATATGATGTTCTTTGGCAAAAGCTGTTTTCGAAACATTTGACTTTTCAAATAGTGCAATTGAGTCTTTTTTTTCTTTTAAAGATAACGAGGCAAGTTTTCGATTCCCTGACGTGTTACAAATGTAATCAAACCACGAAATTGCAAGATAAAAAATAGCCCTTACGGTAAAGTTACCAAATGTCGGCCACATACTACAAACAACCAGAAAATAAAAGATCTGATGACTTAGTTTATATTATTGAAACAAATTTTTAGATTTATTGTGATTTTAAGGAAATAAAGAAGTATGGCATTACGAAAAATACATTTTATTAAGTTAACTACGCATTAATTACTATAACCTTACAATGTGACCAAATGTCGGCCTGGTTGCCTTAAAGTCGGCCAGGGAATGACCAAATGTTGGCCAGTTAAGACATGCATCAGTTAAACATTTCTGTTCACAGGAATTTATTTCAAAAAATCTCATTTTAACATTTAGAATATAAATTTATGGAAAAAATATTATGAAAATGTTTATTTTCTTCTCCCTGTTAGATTTTGAGAGTTTTCTTTCTTTTTCAACTCTTGTTTCTGTTGTTGTTTTTCAGCTTTCTCTTTTTTTAGTTGTTCAGCTTTCTCTTTCTTCAAAGCAGCTGCTTTAAGCCTATTTTCTCTTTTTTTTATTTGTAACTCTTCCTTTTCTTTTTTTTCTTTAGCAGCTTTCAGTTTCATTTCATATACCACATCTGATGTTAATACAAAATGTTTATTGTAAGTGACTGGAGCTTTCTTTGAAATCTTTTCACTGTTTGGGATTGGAAGAACGTCAGAGTCATCTTCAACGGAAGAGATGCTCACAGGTTTTTCAGGTTTTGGGCTTAACATGGAATTTTCAGTCTTTCGGTTATAAAATGATTGTGGGGTGATATTGTAGTTGCTTGCAGAGGAAGTGGAAGGTAGGGACACAGTAACACTATTGCTCTGTGGCACTGCAGCTGGGATGAACACCTCGTAATCGTATTTGTAATATCGAGGAATGGCTGAGTTTATCGTTCCTTAAGCAATGCGACTGATTCCTGTTTTATAGTCTTTGTCATAACTTTAACTTTGTAATTTTTCCACGTTTCGAATAGGCATAACATATGTTTTGGGACACAACTTCGTTTTTCGAAAGCTGCTAAAAACAGTTGACGTTCACCATCATTCAGGGCGCATTCAAGTGTATGCAATGCAAGTTCGGGTGAACACACACCCTCAAAATCATTTCCTTCATCTTCAATTTTCGTATTTTTTTATTTTCAGGTAAGGCCAACTCAATTCCATCTTCGAACTCTTCCTCTAAAAAAAAGAAATGATTGCCATGTTCTGTTGATGGTTCATTACTGTCAGTTAGAGGCTGTGCTTCTACCTTAGCTTCAACTAATGAAGTTTCCTTTACTTTTTCCACAGTTGTATTTTTTCCAAAATCTGCTGTAGCCTCCACTTGAATGTCAGTTAGGTCTATCTCATCATTTGTATGTTTTTCCTGTGGTTAAGGCTGGTAAAGGGCGTTGGGCAAAAATGCTTCTTGTGGAATTGCCTTCGCTTAAAAGGAAAAATCCCACATGCACGATATCCAGACTGAATGTGACTTTCTTTCATTGCTTTCTCCCAAGCACGGTTAAAAAGTCCACAAAAGTTTGCGTTTGTAACCAAGACACCAGGAAAATCTGTCAATAAGGTGCTACAGTCTTGGAAATAAAATTCTTTCAGTGGGGAAAAACAGTTCGGTTCAATGGTTGCAGCCAGTTACTTGTGTGTGCAGGCATTTCAACCAAGATAATGTTTTCTTCCCTAGCTACTTCAATAAATTCCACAAAATTATGTGAATCATGGCCATCAAATACAAGCAATTGTGGATGGTGACTGCCAATCAGTGGAATAAAAGTTTCCTTCAACCACAGCATTCCGATTCCTTGCTTCGTCCAGCCCTTGTCACTGACGCTCATTCGCGTGTCTTTTGGTGCACTTTCGACATCAAATCCAAATAAAGTATGTTTGGTTTTCCCTTTGACAATGATGTGCGGCGGCAAATGTTGACCAGCAGCGTTAACAGCAGCAATTATGGTGATTGTTCCCTTTTTTCTACTTGTTCTTCCTTGAACGTATTTGCTGCCTTTAATGGTGACTACATTATCTGGTCTATGTTCTAAATTTATCCCTGTTTCATCCATGTTCCAGATAAATTGAGGCTTATCGAATAAATTGTTTTCTTATAGCACCGTGTATAATGCTTCAAAGTACTTCTGCACGAAAACTGGATTCATCCTTTCATGCCTTATACTTGCTGTTGGTTCAGGCTTACGTGTAACTACATCCTTTTGTCTTTTTTAAGGGGTCTCCACCACTTATCGCTTTGAGTAGGTCGCTTAAACTGTACGCCTCTTTTAGTTGCCAATTTGCCAGCATACTCCAAGAATTTACGCTTTCCGAAGCCGATTCCCATTGAAGCTCTCTTGTGCGCATACTCAACTAGCTTTCTCTCATCTACGTGCTTTAAAAGCGGTTTCCTTCCAACATTCGCATCGATAGATAATTTTCCTGAGATTCTATCTTGTAATGTAGTTCTTGGCACTTTAAACTGCTTTGCTGCTGTTCTGACGCTCATTTCACCACTTTTGACAGCGATGTATGCAGCTTGCATGTCTTCTTTTGACAACTGAATGTGACTTCGTTTGAGCTTCTTTTCTGTTTTTTCTTTTCTTCTCGTAGACTTGTTTTGTATAGTTCTTTCTGGAGTACTAAATCTTATTTCATCCATGGTACGACAGAGTTTTCTGGAATTAATAAAAGTAAATATGCTTAATAATATAATTCTTTGATCTATTGGTTTCAATGTGCAATAGCCTAGCCTACAGTGGAAATATTGCAATAATAGCATGAAAAGAAATTAATTTTCTATGTATTTTCTAGCCAAATTGTCCTTCTCCATTCCCTAATTTCCTTAGGAGTTAAAAGGATGTTAATCCCAATGTTTTCCTTTTTTAAAACTATTTTATGGCTAGGCCTCTGTAAATTCGAAAAAAAAACAAAAAAAAAATGGGGATTTCCTAGCAAAATATCCTTTATTTCGTGAGATCTAGGCTAGGCGTTGATAGAAATGTAAACCTCGGATGCTATCTCTTATTTAAATACTTTACATTATTTTTTTTATAAAATTAATTTCTTTTTTTTTAATGTATGTAAGTCCTAATAGGTATTTCTAAATGAGAAATACCTGGGATATAGATGCTGAAAATTATTCTAGATATAGATAAATAAAAAAAAAAGTTAAGATTAATAATATTAAAAATTAAAACTACCATCAATAATATCAATTATTAATTGATTTTTTACCTGACTAATTCTTTCAAAATTATAATTTTCTCATCTTAATTGATTGAAAAGACTATAAAGGATTTGATTTTTTTTGTCTATATCCCATATTATTATTTATTTTTGTAATATTAAATATTTTTATCCAACATTTTCTGATATTGGAATTATTTTGTAAGTTATCTTTTTTATTTTTTATATCAAAAAAATTCTTCATCATATTGTTATAAATAAATTTTTCATTTAATAACAATATTTTAAATTTATTTCTTATGATTTGTTTTTCCTCCAGTTTTTTTGATTTTTAAAGTTGATCATTACATAATTAAAGATCTTGAGAATGATTTTATTTATATTTTTAATTTGTTGTCTGTTTATAAATATCCAGCAGTCCAAACCATAATTCAGTATCGAATCTACAAATGCTTTATAAACAACCAATTTTTGTTTAAATGGAAACATATCTTTAATATGAAAAAAAAATATAATAAAGTATTTAGTCTTTTTAGAATATAATTATAGTAAAAGTTCAAAGAAAATTTGTCATCAATGTAAATGCCAAGATATTTTTGATTATGAACACTTTCAATTGTAGTACAATTACATGATTTAATTAGATTATTTAGTTTTTTAGAATTTATGCAATTTTCATCATGAAGTTGTAGATCTAAGTTATAATTTAACCTTTTATTTTTATTCTTAATCACGATAATTTTTGTTTTATCTTGATTTATTGTCATTTTATTATTCTGAATAATACGTAGGCTCTTACACTCGAAAAGAACTGTAGGCGTTATCTTTATTAGATAAGCTAAGTGTTCGAATTTTTTTAAAACTGTTAATTAGACTAGGCTACACGCTAACAGCTAAACAATGGCCGATATTTGGTCTACTGCATGGCCGACATTTGGTCCATAGCTGGCCGACATTTGGGCCATCCATGGCCGACATTAGGACTACTTGCAATAGGAAAATAAAATGTAAATACTGAAGCGCTTTAAGGTAATAAATACTAATTACTTAGAAGATAAGGTTAAAATATCAGCTGAGTGTTTGCTAATATCAAAATCATACAAACAACATGAAAAATATGTTTAGCTATGACTTGAAGAAAATGAATTCTCACCATTGCAATCTGAAGAATCTCAACAAAACAATCACTTCCGCGTCGTCGATGAGAGCTTAAATTAAACGGCGACATCTGGAGATGACAAGTGAAACTAAGATAGGATGGTAGTCCAATGATGTCAAAATCATGTAAAACGAAAAAAAAAAAACACAGCTGGACTACTACGTGTTTTTTAAAATAAAAAAAACATTTGGTGGCCGACATTTGGTCACTTTATCCTATAGCGGAGCTTTTTCGCTATGAAATGAAATCACACTCAGTAGCTGTCAAGAAAAACGTTTATACTTGACAAGAGTCGCAGCGAGAAGTGCGTAATTTCCCAAGTGAATTTCCCACGTGAAAATCCCCGTAAAGGCTAGGCTTTCTTAGAGTGAAGGGGCAGGGCTGAAAAGATAGCAGGCAAAATTGGGAATAAAGATATAAAATGCTATGCATTTTTGATGGTGACGAGTTATCCGGAGTAGAATTAAATTTGGTGACGAGTAAAACAGGGTTATTTTACGTTATTGTCTATGAGGCTTTGTCGGGACCAAAGGAAAACGACGACGAGTGATGACTTATCCGGGTGACGACTTAACGAGATTTTACTGTATAAACGAATTTTCGGAAAATTTTCATTTTTCTTTTCTCAAGTTTTAAAATAACAAACAATTGACAGATGTTAAATATCATGCCATGTCGCACATTCTGGATGTTGTAACAAAACAAACATCAAAACAATGCTCCTATCATATGTAAACTAACCTAAACTTTCCATTATAATATAATTACATCAATTTTATTCATTCTTTAAAAAAACAATTCTTCAAATTTTACAATTTTGTTTTTCTTACACTAGATAATATTATATATTTAGCCAATTTAACTGAGGTTTTATTTATTTCTAACCCTTCATTTCTGTTGATATTTTCATTCTTTGTATTTCTTATAAATAAACTTTCAACAATTTTTCCTGTTTTCTTATCTTTTTCATCATATAATATTTTCACTTCCGAACTCATGCTATGATTTGAATTACAGTTCTGTTAATTCCGATTTATCTTTCTGCTTCTCTATAATATAATTTGCGTTTTCATATACTCTGTCTTTACTCTTATTTTACTCTCTCCAATATAGAACCCCCCTAGAAGTTAGACATTCTATTTTTTACACTGAATCCATGTCATACCAACAACGGATTATGTTTTGACAGTTTTGGTAATTACAAACCATTCAATACAGATGAGACCTCGTCACAAACTGGATCAAATACCGTATTTATTCGCATACGTTTCGCACTTTTTTGGAAGAAAAAATCGTTTTCCTCCAAAAAATTTTCCTTTGAAATAGGTTTGCGCAAATTACGAGAGAAATAAAAAAAAATCTTTTCGAAACAGCAAATTTCTCCCAGCAGCTCAGTTCCCAAGTTTCTCCGCAAATAATACATGGACTTTAAAACTGGCCATGTAACTTCTATATTTACAGGTAAGCTTCTGCTTTTCACTCATTTTCGTCACAAATAGCAAACAAGAAGACAGATTGCGAGATTTATCTCTACTTATAGCTGTAGGAAACGTTAGTCGGGGGGGGGGGCTTGAAGCGAGAGGTAACCTTCAGGAAAGCAAACGCTATTTGATCGTGTGGAAGGCAGCTTAAGACGAGCGTGGTGAGGCCCTTTACCATTATAACTGACCAGTCTACTATTCGACACTGAG
The DNA here is from genome assembly GCA_023159025.1 of Thereuonema tuberculata. Taxonomy (NCBI): domain Eukaryota; kingdom Metazoa; phylum Arthropoda; class Chilopoda; order Scutigeromorpha; family Scutigeridae; genus Thereuonema; species Thereuonema tuberculata. The sequence continues at coordinate 240,374 of JAFIDM010043549.1, forward strand.
AAAATTACGCGAGAAAAAAAAATCCAAAATATGCCCTTAAAATTTGGGGTTCGTAACTTACGAAAAATACGCAAGTAAATACGGTACCAAGGCCTCAAATGAGGTTACCAATAATACAGATATTTATGTCAAACTTCATGTGATAGACTTTAGTATAACTGTACATATGGGATTGGTGTAGCTCAATCAGAGATAAGAAAACAAACAGATTTATAAGTATTAAGTCCATATTTCCACCTAATCTCTTCTCTTCTTGTCGTCATATTATTAATAAAATAACCATATTCTTACACCAATGAAATATATTCAATAAAATATATTTTTTCAATATATAAAATCTCAGCAAATTTTCGGAAAGAAAATCTTCCATCTTTTTTCAAACCATTTCGAAACTAAGCAATTTCCGACGAAAACAAATCATTAACATGAACATGAATGTATTTACAACATGTAATATTGTTAAAATTTAACAATCTTAAGTGTCAAATCATTATTGATACAAACAACTCAATAATATTAAAAGCTTAATAGGCTACTATAGTTCTTCACATCTTAAATTTTTTGGCAATCAAATCACAAACTCACCAAATCTCCCGCTAGTGTCACAAAACTGCTATTAACATCCACTCCTTCATTTCTGTCGGAAAATTTGCCGAGATATAATATATTGATATAATATATAAGTGTATTTTATTAAATATATATTATTTGTGTAAGGATGTAGTTATTTTTAATAAAAGCCCGGTCAGTTTAGATTTTTCTTTTAATACAAAACAGTGATTTCGTTTTCTATTATGTTCCAATCGTCACCACCCTCGAGACCACACTCAGCATCGGCGTGGATCATGGGCTCGTGGGCGATACAGAACTACATTAAAAACATTCTACATGATGGAAACACGTACGACGACACGTGCAGGAAGTGCCATACTACACATAAGATGATCGACAACATAAAATTTAGCTGAAACAAAGAGGTAGCGTCGATCGTCCATCAACAGCTAGCACACAAACACACACTTATTAAGATCACGGTCCCGTACTGCAAGTATAGCCAATGAAGCATGTTAGTCACTCACACACATAAGCTGTACTGGGACTGCCCTATGCACAAAGACAAAACCATACACCACAACAGACTTGACATTATACTTGTAGATAAGGCCAACAAAGAGACATATGTCATTGATATTGCATTGCCTATCAGCAAGAACATGCAAAAAACTCATGCAGACAGGATTTGTAAATTCACCGACTTACCACACGAATTCCACAAGCAGCGCAGGCAGACCGAGTACGTATTGTACCCATCGTCACGCCCGCCACTGGTCTGGTGCCACACAAACTGCACCACAGCCTCAGCAGACTAGGACTTCACAAAAATACTTATGCACAACTCCAGAAGACTGTGGTACTCAATCCAACACTTATATTTAGGAAATTTATGGACACAACCACACATCCCTAACCATTGCTCCAAATTTTGTTTAATATTTGGCTATATATGCTTTGGTCCTTATCCCGCCATGTTGTCTTAGCCGGGGAATCTATATGCAGATACATTTTTGGAGTTTTTGGTTAAAAATCAAACATTCAATGAAAAAAAAATCAATATATGTACTATATGTTATGTTGATTCATAACACCAAATCCGATTGCTACGATGACATGAGAAACATGTTAAATAAAGGCATTCTTGAGAGAACGGCGAGAACTTGGCAACGATGTTGTGAGTGGCTAAGCGCCTGGATAATAAATAAACAAAGAGATCATTGAGGAAAAAGGGTCAATTAAATAAACATGCAAATGTCTCCTGATAAATTGCTGGACAACAGAAATGTTCAGAAGGGTATAAATGTCTTTTATGCGCATTAAAAGCGAAATATTAAGTGATGTTCTAAGACATGCGAAGTGGGCATCATTCGAATGAAACGAAATACAAACCTAAAATATACCGAGGGAATAAATGGAATTTATTCTGCTACAAAGACATCGACGCCTTTAAAGATATGGTAATAATTGTGTTCGTAAATGACTGTCTTTAATATTTTTGCTCCGAAAGAACTATTAGAAGTAAATGAACTAAAATAATCATTTAATAACAAATAGAAGAACTTATTTTATTTGAGAATCACGAATTAATTTTTCGATTGATTTGGACAAAGGAAAATTTTAAATGTAAATATGTTTTTGAGATTCCAGACATTTAAGATTTTAAGATTTAAAGCTTTGCTGGCGTCGACAAATGAAAAAAAACTTATTCGGAAATCAACCAGGTGAGGGTGGCGTAGTAAATCCGAGTTTTCTTACGTGAACTGCACGTGCATCTTCAGGGAAAAAGAATGAAAAAGACGGGACCAAACCTCTTTTTGGCAGGCCTCAAACGACACGACTTGAGTCGCGCGACTCCGGTTGTAGCTACTTTTATAGTTCCTACTTGACTCGTGACCCAAGTCGCGCTATCCGAGATTTTAGTTGAAAGTATGGACATCAGAGATGTAGCAGTGCTCGCATATGCGTATCTGATTAGAAAGAAAAAAAAATTTTGGATTCATCCGATAAAATTTGTAACAATATTTACTTAAATTACAAAGATCAAAATGCAGAAAGTAAATTAAAAATGAGAGCTAAATATAGAATCTTGAATATCGAAGAAAAATTTAGGTAAAATATCATTTTAAACATTTTTTATAAATATAAAAAAGATTTAAAAAAGAGAAATATAATTCCAACACAGATGCTAGATTATGTTAGCTGAGATATTTTGAAATTCCAAAGATGAAAAATAGTTTTGGCTTTAGAATAGATGAATATAATTACATACTATGGAAAAATATTTAGTCAGAAAAATTGGGAAATCTACAGTAGCAATAGCTTTAAAATAATTATGACTCAATTAATATATGATATAATAAATAAAAATATTTAAAGAAAATTCTAAATTACTCATAGTACATTTTGATGTAAATGTTTCAATTTAATTTAATTTAGCTAAACATATTAGAAAGTAAGAACTTTAACGTGCTAAATTATAAATCATAAGAAAAATAAATAGTACAACTGTTTATAGCACATATGTTTATATATAAAGTTAAAAAATTACAAAAATATATAATTACAAGATTTTACGGTGTTCAGGAAGCTTTTCAAGGGCTTTTGCAACCCTCTTTTTCAACTGTCATCCTCCGTATTCTCTCTCGTAGTTTCACTTCTTTGATTATATTCCTTTGCTCTATTCCCCCTCTGTGTTTGAATTGCTGTTCTTCTATTGGCTTTAGAAAGACACGAGTATCGGCCAGGGGACAGTTCAGATCAGCCCCCCGAGAGGGTGCTAGAAGAAAATTCAAAAGTAAGGGAGCGACGAAAGCCAATAGAAGAACAGCAATTAAAACACAGAGGGGGAGGAGAGCGAAGGAATGTAAACAGAGAAGTGAAAGGACGAGAGAGAGCAAGGAAGATGACAGTTGGAAAAGAGGGCTGCAAAAGCCCTTGAAAAGCTTCCTGAACACCGTAAAACCATGTAATATTTTTGTAATTTTTTAACTTTATAAATAAACATACGTCCTTTAAACAGTTGTACTATTTATTTCTCTTAAGCAACTATTGAAACATATTAAATATTGCAGCACTTATATTACAGGAGTAATTTTGTAATTACATTTAATAGGATTGGCAAACATTAAATATATATATATATATATATATATATATATATATATATATATATATATTAAGAAATAGTTTCGCCCGTCATGACACTATCGTGAGAAATAAAGTTACACCAGTTATTTATTTATTTATTTAAAAAACACCAGGATCCAAAAAAAAGAATATTCTGGAAATATGAACCAATTTAAATTATGCCGAATGAAATAAACTTAATGACAACAAAATACAAATAATGTGTTTAATATATAAATACAAGTACAAGAATGCACCACCCAGCTATCGAAGCAGTCATTATTTATCGAAGCAATAGTGAATAACAGTCCATTAAATTAAAGTTGTTGTGCTCCAACGAAAAATTGGGAATCATTTACTGATGGTGTTTATAAAAGTGGCTGCGATTGGTTAACAACATTGAACGTCACTTCCGGATTTCTGTGCATAGGCGCAGTATGTTACAAAATGGCAGCCTCCAGTGAGCAGAAAAAATTACATGTGGACAGAATTTTTTTATTGTCGATACGATATGTCCCGATAAGAATCTACACAGTAAGTATACTTATTCAACATTATTTCCGGAATATTTAATAGGAATAAATACAGCTATTTCATCGTCAAAATCACAGGAGTCGGTTTCAATAGAGGCCGAAGACAGCCATCTTTAAACATTGGCTGTCGCGGTGGCTGACATTAGATTTTTTTATTCAACGCCGCAAATTTACTTGGCCGTTTTCCGAGGTGCTAAAATTTGCCATCTGATTAGCGAATTAGTCGTTTGTGCCCAAGAAATGGCAGTTGATCGTTGCTTTAGCAGCGATCAAAGTTAAGAGAAGTTTGGTGCACTCGGCCATTAAAATTATAAAATAAAATAAATAAATTCTTAATTTCCAGTAGAATACCAATAAAGAGAACTAGTATACTTCAAAAAAATTCTATGGCAGATGAAGGACTTAAGAAGCGCTGAGGAATTCCGTAAATGAAGGCTTCCGTGTCAAGCTCCATTGAACAGTCACCGCTTCTCAGGTCGCGTCGTGTTACAGACTTAATAGAAAACAATAAAAGACAAGGTAGCGTTGACCTGCAGGTAGCGCGTCGAGTCGCCGATGGTCGACCCTCGCGTCCGATTTCAGCTGGAAGCGCGATCGCATGTGACAGATACAATCGGAATGTAGGTACTCGCTGGATCGCGCGACTCGGGTCGCGCGATCCACGTCGTCTAGTGTGACGCCGGCCTTAAAAGCGCTGTCAGATCTCTCTGTGCGATCCGTAATCGGACGACTGACTCTCCCTGTGTGGTCCGCCCGGAGACCAAGACCGGCAACCGGTGCTCCCTGTGTGGTCCGCTACGTAGCCGAAGAGCGAAAATCCACTTGTCACTAAGAAAAACTCTAGGCTAATGATAAAGATAGGCGGAGCCGCCTACGTCATTTTTGAGAGTCCCGTGACTATGGGGGTCTGGATTCATTTCATTGCCGTGAAGCTTCAGACTAAGTCAATCAAAAGTGGACTGTGTCTTTTTGATTAAGCTAATTAAAATGAAAATCAATAGAAAACTATTTTAGTCTATTTTACTTATCTATTAAGTATTTAGAATTAATACTTAATAGTTTTATTAAATAAAAAAAAGGTCAAACGATTCTTTTTATTTTAGGAATTTCTTAATAATGTTTTTTTTTTGGCAATCATTCTATTAATAGGCAAAAGTTGTACGATCTTTGTAAATTTGTAGTTTTGTAAATTTGTAATTTGAAATAACCAATCACAGTGCAGCGTTGGAACACGTCAACAATGACGTCACGCTCATGTTTAAAGATGGCATCTCTACTATTTTCTCCACTTCTCCACAACGAATCGCGAGTAAACAAATACACTGAAAAACAAATTTTAAAAAGTGGCGCATATCTTGGTGCCCAAAACTTGTTCTAAGACAAGTGAAACGTGCTGATTCAAAATATGCAAACCTTTTGTCTCTATCACTCGCCGTTTTTTAGATATACTCCTTCAATCATTTATATTTCATTAGAACAATTATTGTTACATGGTGTACTAATGAACATGGCATTAGCTAAGCAAATAGTGAGATTGAGTCACATGATACATATACAATATAGTAATATCTAGTTCAAGATATAATTCACACATAAAATCCATACAGACTGAAAATCTTTCCTTAATCTAAGGTGTGTTTGGTTTGAATTTCTTGGTTGTAGACTTGTGTTTGTGCTGAGCATTTGGGATATCATGCGGAAGTGTCCAGCAGTAGTCCGCAAACATTGCTGCACTCCATCGACCCTGATACTGTGACTCCATCACCGAGATGTCCTGGTGAAAACGGTCACCATGTTCGTCACTGAGTGAACCTAGGTTTTCGGGAGAGGTCAAGATGTGAGTCGAGGAGATGAATTTTGAGGGACATGTTGACATCCAGCTGTTTGTTTGCACTGATATACTTCTTCACAACATTTACATAGTCAGCAGATTTATAATTTCAAAGGAATTTGGCTACAACTGATTTGAATGCCACCTATGCATTTTTTTCAGTATCATTCAGTAAGTCTTGGAAGTGGGTGTCAGCAATAACCTTCCTTACTTGTGGACCTATGAACACACCTTCTTTCACTTTCGCGTAACTCAACTCTGGAAACTCCGGCACAGGTACCGAAAAGTAACTGAGTAATCTGTGTAGTTGTCTAGTGCCTTCAATAAATTCTTCATGAGCCCCAGCTTGATGTGAAGTGGTGGCATGATAACTTTGTCACATTCAATCAACGGCACACGAAGAACATTTTTATTTCCTGGCTGCATTGTGGTTCAGATTGGCCAATATTTCTTTATGTAGTTATGCTTTCTATTTCTTCTGTCCCATTCTCAGATAAAACAGCGGTACTTTGAATACCCTGTCTGCATCCCCATTAGAATTGTTATAACTTTTAAATCACCACAGATACACCATTTATACTCGTGATAGCGTATTTTTCCAAGAAGTAGCGACACAGTTTCATATGTCTCTTTCAGGTGGGTAGAATATCCAACCCGTACTGATGCATATTGGTTTCCATTGAGTAAAAATACTGCTTCCAAACTTGTTTTCGATGAGTCGATGAACAATCGATATGCTTTATGTTGTGTTCCACCCAGAGGCTTGACATGAGACCTTGACGTCCGTACAGTAGCAAATAGTGTCACTCAGTGCAAAGAATTTCACAAGTCCTTTGTGTCTGTGGCGAAAATGTGAAGTTGTTGTACCCGGTGCAAGCAAATTAAATTCATTAAGGTGTTAACCGAGCAGCTCAGCTTGATCTTTTGTTAGTGCTAGGTTCCGTAAGAGGTCACAGAGATCAGCGTTGTCAATTAAATGAATATCTTCTCCAGATTGGTAGTCAGGGTCTGATACGTTGCTGGAAGATGAAAGAGAACTTTCTTGAGTTTCTTCATCAACTATATATTCTGTAGGTGCTATTGGTATTGGACAAGCAACGGGATCATGTGGAATTGGTTTAGAAACTGAAGGAACATCTGGACACTTTATAGATGCACGAGTTTTGTAGGAAATTTCGGTGACTTATGACAAACAGAATTAACAGTCTGTGGTGTGGTTCCTTGATTGACACCATATCATAGGAACTCTGAATGCCAGATAGTTGTTCTTCTTCGCCTTCCTTATCCAACCGCTCAAGTTGCATGCACATGGTAAACAGATGAACTGTGGTGCCCGTGATTTACCAGTATCTACCTTTGAATCGAAGTGTAGTTCATATGCATTGTTGAGAAACGGTGTAAAAGTCTTCCGATGCGATTTGTCTGTTAGATAGCCGCACTCATAGCAAAACAGATCTGGTGAATTTATGCAACCAGGACGCCATAATTATCGCCTTAAACTGACAATAAAAAAGAAACAAATGAACGATTAGTAATGCGATATCGAAAATGTTTAAAAGTATTAAATATAATTATTTTGACAGACGACAAAAATATTGTGTGGCATTGCTTGAAAAATTACATTAAACGTGGAAGTAAAAAAAACATTAATTAACGGTGTTCCATGAAAATTAATTTTTGTCGATATCTTCAAAACCTGACGTGATAGAGCAAAACGGTTTTCAGATTTGAAATCAGCATAAAAAACTACATTTCATATAAAAAACTACATATGAAAAAGGAAACAACATGCCAGATATTTATAGCTTGTTTATCAGTGTTATTATCAGCGTATTGAAATTTTCTTTCCTACATAAATGAAGTTTACACAGAAATGCAAGAAGTTCAAGTGTCAAAATTTATCAGAAAGTTTGTAAAACCTCGGTTTTTACATAATGTAGGCTGTGTCGCCGCTCTCTCAATACTCAACAAGTCGGAAATAATGACGATGCACTTGCCCTCATTGTTGCCCAGACAGGACTATTGGTATTGGCTGTTGGACATTGGTTATTGTTATTGTAATTGTTGAAACTGGTAAATCAATTTTTTATTTTCTTTTATTTTTTATTTTTAATTTTTAATTATAGTAATACATCGTGTGTAGATTGTAATATATAAGAGATCATAACACACACATCTTATTAAACAAAAATATACTTCTTTCACATAACATGTTTCGAGAATTTCTCGTCTTCAGATGTGTACATAACTAAAAACATAAAGTAACCAGAACTTCATCATAAAATACAAAGAATATTCTTAATAATAACATCAAGTTTAAATAGTATTATTTTAAATCATATAACAATGCATTCCGGATTGACACTTCTGTGTTATAACATCTAAGCGTATTAATTATTAACGATTCGTAAAATTTTCTTAGGTAACAATCCTTTTCTGTAGCAAAAATTATTAGATTGTCATGTATAATTTCGTGCCCTGTTTGTTGATTATGAATTGCCGTTAAATATTGCTTATTACGACCTTTCACTGCCGTCTCTTCTATATATAAGGGGCGTTCAAAAAGAAACGAGCCGGAAGCCTAGGAACAGAAACCAGTACAGGTATGTCAGAAGTATTGGCCCTGGCTGTTGAGGCACTTGTCCCACAGCGATACAAGGCGATGAATGACTGTCTCGTAAAATTCCCGGGGCTGCGTTGTGAATTTCAAAAAAAACAGTTCACAACGTCGTCATCAGACATGCAGTGAAGCCTAAGCAGTGAAGCCTATGTGAAGCCTATGCAGTGAAGCCTAAGCAGTGAAGCCTATGTGAAGCCTATGGATAGCCTATGCAGTGAAGCCTATGGATAGCCTATGCAGTGAAGCCTATGCAGTGTAGCCTAAGCAGTGAAGCCTAAGCAGTGAAGCCTATGCAGTGAAGGGACATGCAGTGTTCACCGTGCACTTGTGACATTCTTCTTTGAATGTCCGTTCCCCCTACTCCTTCTGCTGTCAGAAAACGAACAACACCTCTTTGCTCTTCTTTAGACGCCTCCATTGCACTGTTTCACTGCTTACAACGTGAATGATCTCGTTGGATGATTGACGCATGCTTCTGCTAGCTTTTAGTCACGTGACTTGCACCCATGACCCTCTAGCGGCGGGCTGTGAACTTCGCACTCACTCGTGTCGGAACCAATCTTGGTTACACATGCAACGATATTATCCTTCTGTCACCGGTTTGCCCATTACACACTCCGGCTCGTTTCTTTTTGAACGCCCCTTATATATATTTTTTTTTATTTTTATTTTAACAAAATTTGGCTTAGTCTTTCAAATTATATGTGGGCTCAACGTGACGCCAACTAAATCGACACTTAAGACAAACTCCGTTAAAAGGATAAAAAACCAAAAACATTTAAAAAATCCCATCATTACGCACGTTTCGAGTCTCTATGGGCAGACTTCTTTCTGAAATTAAAAACAAAAAGTAAATATTAAAAACTATATTTTTGTTTTTCAAAAATTTCAGGATATTTCAAAAATGTGGCATTTGTTTTATTTCCGTTAATATTGCCTCAATTTCGACGAACCTATTCTTTTAGGGCAGAAGGTTGCCATTATGTTTCATAATGAAAATCGCAGCGCTCGCTACTACGAAACGGGTAAATCATTTTTTTTTTTTACAATATTATGATTATGATATTATTTGATATAATTTGATATTATTTTATCAAAGAAGCCGATATTCAAATTACATATGGGCTGTTGTGGAAGTCATGGCTTTTAAAAAATTAGCTTAGAACATCTTTTTCAATCTTGTTTTTTTCAAAAATGTGGAATTTGTTTTACTTTCGTGAATATTTCACGGGGCAACTAGTTTTAAATAGTTGTTTGATTTTAAAAACACAAATTTTATTAATTAAAAAAACAATAGAAAAGTTGATAACTTACTCTAATTTCAACCTGGACATATCCAGTAACAAATCATTACACAAAGATGCAACTTATGTATATATACATGTAATCGATGTTGAGAATTTCTGTTTAAAATTTTTAATTTATAGTTATAACTTTTTGAGTGTATTTCAAAAAGAAAGTGATTTAAAATATGTTCTATCAGAAACTTCATTAAGTCCAGTAGACTGCATTACTTTTCTTGATATGGATATAATCATGTTATTAAGAACGTGATGTTCATAGATATACAATAATCTCTTTATAAAAAATAATAATTATAATAATAATAATATCATTATATCTGCTTGTGCTGATATCTTGATATTAAAAGTTTTGAGAATTTTATATTGTAACAATGTATTTCACCTTTTAAGCATTCTACATAGACCTATTAGTTATTATTAGTTCTTTAAAAATTAACATTTAGCAATTATCAAACAAAAATATTGAACTATTAATATATGTAAAAAAACATTATTTTAGGTTTATTCAAAATATCTTTTATTAATTTATTTGAGATAGGAACAGTTGATTTTAAATATATCTGTTAGCAACTTCATTAATTATTTTTTTTATTAATTCAAAATTGTTGATCATATTTAATGGTTATAATAGGGATTCAATGTTTAAGAATTGACTAGGCAGACGCATTATGTCAATTCTTAAAACATCTTTATTAATATGATAATTTCTTTAACGTGTCGTATATCAATACGGAGAACTACTACTACGACACATGTTAAAATAAGATTAGCCAAAATTTAAATTATGTTGACTAAAATTAAAAAAAAAAAAATTAAAAAACTAAAATTTTTTTAATGTACGTTTCGAAACCTCTGCAGATCGGTTTGTTTCTCAAATGATTAAAACATTAAAAGTTAAAAAATTAAAAGTCGATCGTTATTCCCCCCTACCTTGTTGATCTCATCCCTGACTGGGAATCGTAAGAAAAGAATTATGTAAAACGAAGATCAGATGTTCATGTCGTCGTGCGCCTGGTGTCCGTAATTATAACTATGCATATAAAAGCGCTTTTAAAAATGTTTTTTTTTTACTGTTATTACATTCCATATTCTAGTATATTACTTGTGGACAAATCTTTGTTATAACTAGCCATTTTTTTAATCATCAACAGACTCAAAGAATTTCCTTATGTAATTATCTTTATATTTCCCCATAATAATCACGTCGTCATTGTTAATACAGTATCCCTTTGGTTGCAAGGGATCGCCGTGTGATAAGCCTTGTTTCGAGTTTTTACCGAGTTTAAGTGCTCTGTAAAACGGATATCCAACCTTCTTTTTGTTTGACCCACATAAAGGCATTCATTTTTGTGGGTATTATTAGAATTACAATACATGTATATTTAGAATATCATTTAGATCTTTTGTTTTTATTTGATGATTCAATGCTGTTCCCAAATTATGGTGGGGTTTACATGCAATTGCAATGTTAACGCTAGACAAAAGAGGTTTTAACTTATTAATCATTGTCTTGTCATAAACTATTGATACATATTTCTTTTTGTCATCTTTTTTGTTATTACTTCGTCTGTTACCTCCTGTATCATTACTTGGCTGCCTTCTATATATCTTTTAATAAAACATCTTAATGTATTTTTCCAATACCTCATTGGGGAATCCGTTGTTTGCAAATATGCCTAATATAGCGGCTATTTCCTGTTATAAAATAATTTTACTTGAGCATATGTCATGTGCTCTTTTCATAGCCATCATGAATGCATTTTTCTTGTAACTATCAGGGACTGCACTTCGGTAAGTAACAGTAAGTTGTGCGTCCACAGGCTTACGAAATACCGAAGTTTCGTATCTATTTATTCCTTGCTTAATCCCCATATCCAAAAATGGTAAAAAATTATTTCTGTCTTCTTCTAATGTGTATTGGATGTCCGAACTAACACTATTAAAGGTATCAAGGTTATGATTTTTAAATTGATGATTGACGGTAATAAATGTATCGTCTACATATCGGGCCATGTAATGAACGTCAATGTACGTGATCAATGACATCACACACTCAGCCAATATGGCTGAGGATGGAAGGCCCATAAAATTCCTGAGGTTTGCAAATAGCGACCACTATTGAAGGAAATTATCTGAATATGCTTTAATATATGCTTGCATATTAAACATAATTTTTCCTTCTCTGATATCCATATCATTTTCGAAAACATATCTCAGTGCTTGTATAATAAGGTTAGGTGTCAAGGAGGTATACAGGTTGACGACGTCAAGGGATATCATGCATGTATTTTGTATAACCTTATTTTCCTTTAAATATTCTAAGACCGGTTCCCTATTCGCAATGGAATATCTTGAGCGGAAATTGATTTCTTTCATTTTTATTTATATGATTTTTGAAATACACATGATAACACTAATTTTGCAACTTATAATTGAATGGGTGAGTTGAAAAAGGTACATATTCCACAAATGTAAACTTTTGGAAAACTAAAAAAAAAACTGCTTTTTAAGAAAACTAATTTTTTTACAAAAAAATTTTCTATTATCGATTTATACCTTTAAGTGAAGTGAATTCATTGTGCTTTGTACATATATAGATATATAACTTTTTATAGCATAAAACTATGAAAATATATCTCAGTGTAGTTTGTCAATTTTGTGGAATATATACCTTTTTCAACTCACTCATTCAATTGGTCTGATCTTGTATAGTGCCTTCTCTTCCTCTTTGTGTATTTTCGGTAGACCTCTAAAAGTGGGTATCATATTATTTCTTCCAAGAATTCCCTTGACTCTTTCTTTAGTTGATATTCCATCATCTTGTAGTTTACTAATTCTCGTTTCAATATCATTAATAATCTTAATTTCCGACTCGCCCAGTTTATAGAATCCCCTTTGCTCTTTAATGAACCGCTCACACATTTCAATATAATCTACCTTGTTTAAAATTACTATTGCCCTCCCTTTATCTGCTTGGGTAAAAAGGACCTCATTATTATATTTATTTAACTCTTTAAGTTCCTTCATCTGCAATTTGTTCAGCGTGTTAGAGGTTCTTTTCTTAATCCGTTTACTTAACACTACTTGCCCTACCTTTTTTCTAATGATAGATCTTTCCTCTTTATCCTCGATCAATCTAATCTGTGTCTTTAAATTAGTAATTATATTCAATGGGTTGATTTTTTCATATCCTATATTATATTTAGCTCCTAATTTTAACAATTCCTTCTGTGTATTAGTGAGCTTGATCTTGCTGTCATTATTAATTATTTTGTCATTCTCTTGATTAATTTCCGACGGATACATAAGGTGTGTTAGCCAACCTAACTTTTTACAATGTCTAATGGCGATAGCTTTTTTTGACATAATAAGCTTTTTCGGCTCCTTTGATCAATAAAAAACAAAAATCCTCCGAATTTAGATACAACTAGTTGATCCTTGCGAATAATTCGCAACAAAAAAAAACACCTTTGAGAAATAATAAAGAAATCCAACAGCTGTCGTGCATGTTAGTTAAACACATTGCCAATAGATGGCGCCTTCTCCATTTTTATAAAATGGTTGACACGTGCGAATAATTCGCATGGTATCTTGATCATTCAACGAATCGGAATATGGAAATAAGTAAATGAGCAGATTGTCAATAGATTGCCTTCTACATTTTTATAAAAAGATTTTTAAAATAAAGTTTTTTAACGAAAACTTTAATTTTAAACAATTTGTTTATTTTTCGTCATTAGCAGTGAACGTAATCTTCAAAATGATATCTCAATCATTGATTTTGATGAAGTATTAAGGTAAATATAAAAAAAAAATCTTTGAGAAATAATATATCAGAAATTGACAAATTGTTATGTTTTTTATTGTAATAAATCGTATTTTTGTTAAAATATAAATCTTTGGTTGTTTTTTATCTGTTCTTATTAAATAAACAATGAAATATCATATTAAAGTGCATTTTTATTCAAAAAAGGATATATTTGAAGTTTACGACGCTATAGCATTATTTGAAATGTTCTTTCGCTTTCGAAAAATAAGCAGCTTCTATTAAAGCGTCTCTACATTTTTATAAAAAGGTATTTAAAATAAAGTTTTTTAACGAAAACATTAATTTTATATAATTTGTTTATTTTTCGTCATTAGCGGGGAACGTAATCTTCAAAATGATGTCTCAATCATTGATTTTGATGAAGTATTAAGGGAGATACGGCGTACCGACACGAAAAGATCTTTGAGAAATAATATATAAGGATTGTTACTTTTCAGTCAAAGTCAGTTCAGTTTTGACAGATACGATAAAAAAAAACAATATGAAGAGAGTTGTAGTTCCCACGGCCTAATGGATAAGATGTCTCAGATCGGATCAGAAGGTTGCAGGTTCGATTCCTGTCGCGGATATTTCATTGTAAAAATTCTTTCTATTTTTCATTCTCACAGAAAACTGCGCCGGACAGACAGACAGACACACAGACAGACAGAGAAATAAAAGATTTTAGTAATATAGATTGTTTCTTTTCAGTCAAAGTCAGTTCAGTTTTGACAGATAAGTCAAAAAAACAATATGAAGAGAGATGTAGTTTCCAAGGCCTAATGGATAAGATGTCAGACATCTGATGAGGAGGTTGCAGGTTCGATTCCTGTCGCGGATATTTCATTGTAAAAATTCTTTCTATTTTTCATTCTCACAGAAAACTGCGCCGGACAGACGGACAGACAGACAGAGAAATAAAAGATTTTAGTAATATAGATTGAAGTCTCTTAGATATCCGTTTCAAATTCGGAATCAAGGACCATTTTTTAAAGTGTGCTTGTTTTATCCTTTCCCCTATAACTAATGTTTGAAGTTTCAATCTTAATTCGTCAATTTTATGTGAAAGTGGCACATTAATTCGGCAACCCGTTGGAACAATATTATGCTTTTTGCACATGTTATTAAAAATTATCGCTGCCTTAGCGGCTTCAATCCTTTTGTGCAATTCCAAGAACAATCGATTTCGCATTTCAGCGTGGGGTATTTGAAAAATACGCTCGCAATAGTAGTGTTTGCTGCCAACATCGTATGATAATTTCTTTAACGTGTCGAAACCGATCTGCAGAGGTTTGGAAACGTACGTAATAAGAATTTTAGTTTTTTAATTTTTAATTTTTTTTTTTAATTTTAGTCAACATAATTTAAATTTTGGCTAATCTTATTTTAACAAGTGTCTAAGTATCTTTACTAATGTTTGATATCAATGACACATTAATAAATCAATACATATATTAACTCTTAGCATTTTATTATTTCAGTTTTGAATTTTGTGTTTTCTTTTCCAATTTTTAAATGCTATGTTTGATTATTACTGATAGAAAATTAGGAAATTAGGCTAAAATCTGTGCATTTTTATTTATTATATCATTAACTTTAGATTACATGAGAAGATAATATATACCACAATAATAAGCTGTTAATTAAGAATATTTGGTGAAATGTTATTAAATATAAGAAATTGACCTCAAAAAACATTAGAAATATCTTTTTCTTTTTTATTACGACAATCCAAATATGTTAGTATTGTTATTACTAATGATACTTATAATATTTATTATTCAGATTCAGAACAAGAAGTAGAAAGTGTACAGTATAATTACTGAAATATATAATTAAAAAAATACAAAATTGTAAGTCATTACCAGAATTTATGCATAACATATTATAAGTAAATAATATATACTAGTTGACCCGTGCGAATAATTCGCACCAAAAAAACCACCTTTGAGAAATAATAAACAAATCCAACAGCTGTCGTACGTTAGTTAAACATATTGTCAATAGCTGGCGCCTTTTCCATTTTTATAAAAAGGTTGACCCTTGCGAATAATTCGTATGGTATATTGAAATAATTCGCTATATTAGAATACTGGAATATATACATGGTATATTGTAATAATTCGCATAATTGAGACACCGAATGGTAATGTAGAAATACATTACTGAACAGATTGCCTTCTACATTTTTATAAAAAGATTTTTAAATAAAGTTTTTTAGCGAAACCATCAATTTTAAAGAATTTGTTTATTTTTTTGTCATTAACGGTGAACGTAATCTTCAAAATGATATCTCAATCATTTGATTTTGATGAAGTATTAAGGGAACTAAACAAACAAACAAAAAAAAAAACCTTTAAAAAATAATATATGAGAAATTGACAAATTTTTGTTTTTTTATTCTAATAAATCGTAATTTTTATTAAAATAAAAAAATTTTTTATGTGTTCTTATTAAATAAACGATGGAAAATCATTTTAAAATGCATTTTTATTCAAAAAAGGATATATTTGAATTACGACGCTGCAGTGTTTCGGTTTCGAAAAATAAGTCGCTTCTGTTAAAGCGTTTCTCCATTTTTATAAAAAGGTTTTTAAAATTAAGTTTTTTAAGGAAAGCATTAACTTTAAACAATTTGTTTATTTTTCGTCAGTAGCGGGGAACGTAATCTTCAAAATGATGTCTCAATCATTGATTTTGATGAAGTATTAAGGGAGATATGGCATACCGACACAAAAACACCTTTGAGAAATAATATATAGTGATATTTTTCAACTTTGTGATTTTATGGAATCTTGACCAATTTAGAAAATATTGTAATGAAATGAATTATAAGATAAACATAATATTTATTATTCAGATACAGAATAAGAATTACGAAGTGTACAGTATAATTACTAAAATTTGCAATAGTTGGTTTAACACACACATAATAAAATATAAAAATAACAAAAAATAATACAAAGCTATAAGTCAGGACCAAAATTTATTTTCTAAAAATTAAATGATATTAAGGTAAATTCATAAATTGAATTTATGCATTATATATTATACTTAAATATATATATTTTTCAACTTTGTTATTTATTGGAATCAAGACCAATTTGGAAAATATTAAAATAAAAATGCTTTGAAAACTTTAGGTCATGAATGCTTTCAAAGAATTACTTTGGATTTAACTTTTTGATTATCATGTTATTTCCTTGATTGAGGTTAATCTCATCATTTATGCACTTTGTGGAAATTATTTAAAAAAAAATCAAGAAGAGTTTAAATTTTTTGGTTTTATTTAGATTTGGTTTGGTTGAATTCATCATTCAAAGCATATTTTGCCTTTCAAGAAACACACAAAAACGGTTGAATAATATGGAAAATTGCTGTTGTCTCAAGAAACAATTGCTCACAGTGTTCAGTAATTTTACGAGCACCTAAAGTAAACCAAGCAATGGTGCTGCTCACAATTGCAAAGTTAATTGGCAGATACAGTTTACCACGATTATGGTTTTCCATGAATTCAAGTGGTTCTTCAACTTCTAAATTTTTATCGCACTGAAGGCAATTTTTAGAAATTTTACATGATTTTTGCAGTACTTTAAACACACAATAACCAGCAATATATATTAAAAGATCCGTATCCTTCGTTCAATTCCTTCCTTTTCATATTACTACTATAAACTAAAACTCCATACACTCCACATCTTAGTATTTAGAATTGTTTTATTCAAATACTATGCGAATTTTTGGGACGATATTGTATCGTCATCCCTTCTTCAAGCGAAAAATTAAAATATGCTTTGGAATAAATACAACAAAATAGTAATGAACATGAAACCCATTAAAAACACCTTGAAGCAATAAATACAATTTTTGTTATAATGAAAGACCATACAAGTTCACTTCATTACTTAAAACAATTTTGAAAATAAATATTTAGGCAACTAAATAAGATTTCCAATAAAAACAAAAATTAACAATTTAAATTAACCAAATCAATTGTTTTTACAATAATATATCTACTACATTTAATCCATTACTTTAAACAAAATCTGGACATTACTTATTACATTATCATCAATAATTAAACACTTCAATAATTAAACTCTTCAATATTTACTATTTTTTCCATATCTGTTTTTATTAAATCCCTTATCAACACCACATTATAAGGGTCTACATTGGTACCCTCGTATTTATTAAAATTATTTCCTTTAGTACATTTTATTACACAGCTTTCTAATATTTTCCGAATTCTTAATTTTGTTTCTTTATATAATATCTTTACATTACTGTTCATTATATGTCCCTTTTTTGAAACAATGTTCTGCTATATCTGAAACAAATTTTTATGTTTCAAAGCATTTCCGTGTTCTGATATTCGTTCTGATAGTGTTCTGTTGGTGTCTCTTACATAAAAATCCCCACACGTTCTACAGTCAACCCTGTATACTACTCCCATTTCATAGTGTCTATCACAATGACTTATTTTTCTACATAACAAATTTTTATTAGTATTCTTATACCTGAAACCTACATCTATAATAAAAGATTTACAAATGTTCTTCAAAACCATACTATTCTCATTAATATATGGAATGAAAACTTTATTTTCAAATTTTTCTACTTCTTTTATTTTGAAAGTATTACAATCCTTTATTTGTTTCTTAATGAACCTTTCATAGTAATTATTTTTCTTCAATATTTTAGTCATATCTTTAATTTTTTTCAAATAAGTATCTTACTAACTGGTATTCCTATCAATTCTCCTTATAAAATTTTCAACTATATCCTTTTTATACTAATTCTATGTCCCGATCTAAAATTCAATAAGGAATGCTGCCCAAATAACGCCACCTTAACATTTAAATTATTGTATGTCTGGAAATAAGATGTATCGAAACACGAAAAGACCAAGAAAGTTTAATCTTCTGTTTGAAGCATACCATAATGAAACACATGATAACTTTTACTGGAGAAGTATGAGAACTCAAATAAGAAAACTTTGCAAACTGGCGTTATTAGGAACATCTGGTCCAATTAACGCCACCTACTTTCTAGTAACTTAACTTATTTAAAATTAAGAATTATTCCATTATTGTAAACATTATTTGTATAAAATTACAGTAAAAAGCAATTAAATTTGACTTTCTGTAAAAAATAATAAAAAAAATCACTTGAAATTAACACAGTCTTTCTAATCTGTAGCTAAAACAAAAGAGGAAATGTAAAAATTAATTAAATTCGGCATTATACAAGCAAAATAATAAATAAGATAAAAATCTATATTTTCATGAAACATATTAATAACTTATAAATGTCATACATAACCTATGTAGATAATTGTATATGTAGACCATTAACGCCCCCATAGCGTTAAAGCGCTACTGAACACATGGATAACATGATACACTTGTTTGTCTACAATTTCCGAATTTTAAAAATAACAGTTAACTTATCTACGTAGAGGAATCTTCAAGAATCAAGAAAATATATAGTATTATATAGTTAATCTTTGCTGAACATTAAAAAAATCTATATTTTATCTTAACTTGATATAGTAGCAGCCTTTCAGAACCAGTCTTCGATGCGAAATGATCGAATTTCACTCGAAAATGTTGGCGGTCTGCTAGTAACTCACTTCAACACTAGATGACATGTCAATGCAAACTACTTCCGTGCAGTAGTGCCATCTCTTACGTTTATGAAGAATTAGATAGGTGGCGTTAAAGGTATACATGGCGTTATATGGCTCAAGTACCTTATAGTGTATGATCACACTGACAATCTTTTCTGTAATGTTCCATCATAATTTTGTTATTGATATTTATCAATTTTACATCTAAGAAATTCAATTCATTATTTTCTTCAATTTCCTTCTTAACCTTAATATCTTCACTCCTTTTATTTAAATTTTCAAAAAAAGATGTTAAATTATCAAAATCCTAAACCAAATTATCAAAATATCGTCTATTCAACGATAATATTCAAACTTATGTTTGTTTTGTGTTTCATTTAATAATTTGTTTTCAAAGTAATTCAAAAGCAAATTATATAGACACCCTGAAATTGGAGACCCCATGGCAAAACCTTTAGTTTGTTTGAAAACTTTTTTGTCATGTTTAAAATAAATGTTCTGAGTAACAAACTCAACCAATTCCATGAAAGTTTCTCTACTTAAATTATATTTTAATATAATTTCTCTATTCTCAAAAACTTTTGTCCAAAATTAACATAGTTTCATCAACAGGAACATTATTGAACATATTATCATTGTCCAATGAAATCAAATAAAACTTCTTATTATTACTTTTATTAAACGTTTCCAATTTATTAACCCTTTACTGCCCACGCTAAGATGCCGATTTGCAAACATTATACAACTTTGCACATTTACTATTCTAAGGTTACTGAAAACACAAAATAAATCCAATTTTTAATTTTTTTATAATTTTCGGAGAAAAAATATGTACATTGAAATTGCCATTGGGCGTTTACGACTTACAGAACTTGAAATAAAGAAAACAACTGCCAAGGTAATTAAGGTAAGTATAAATATAGTGAATAAAGTTACTTTGTTTCGTAGAGTGATATTGTAAGCAGTAGAGTGATATTATAAGAAACAATCTCTCTCCACGCACAAGAACACGTTACATTTCATACACCCGTACTTTATCCGAGATTTACAACCTTTGTTCTTGCGCCTCTTCAACACCTGCAGTTCACGATGGAATTTCGGCCAGTGGTCAACTCTGTCAAAACAGATAACTTCAGGCACGTTGTATCTGCCACGTTTGACCACCGTAGGATTGTTGCCTTCATGATTAGTGTCGTTCTGGTCACCACTGCCATTGTCATCGCCAGTTACACCTCTTCGGAGATCCCTTCCCCCTCCTGCAAATACATAAGCAATCTCTAGTCTGAAGTCTGCCAACTAAAGCTCTCCTCCTTGCTTTCTTTATAAAATCCAATTGTGTATTTTCGTGAATGACTACAGATGAAAACTTGCTCCTCAAGTGTTTCAGTAAAGGAAGAATTTTGTGATACTTATTGTAGCTATCTTCTCCAGGCTTCCGTTGTAGAGTATTATCATTGAAATGTAGCACTCTCAGAATTTCTTCAAATCTATTATGTGACATGTTATCAGCAACAAATGATCGTCAAGCTTTTGCAGACCAGTACCTTCGTTTGTTGGTTATTTTCAAAATCCCCATATACTTTCATTTCCACCAATGTGATAGGAGCAGTTTCTTTGAACCAGCCAGTTCTCTTTGTTCCCTGTACATTGACTGGAATACTATTTCCTGAAGAAATTCGTTATCAAATTAAAATGCAAAGTAAGTACAGGGATTCATACGATTTGTGATAAACTCTGTTTTTAGTGCTAAGTCCTGTTGCAAAAGAGGAACATTGGAAGGAGGTAAATTAGTATTTTTTTCCATCTGTAGTTTGATATTTTCTTCTTACGCTGAATTGGAGTATTCACTTGGTCATCAATTTCAACGAATTTGTCTGATTCTGAGCTGCTTCGTTCACCACTGTCTCCGTTGCTATTCATATCATCCTTCAATTCACTGGGAATGTAGTCCTCGTTATCATCATCACTCTCTACCAGGTTATCTTCGGACTCTACATTTGGTATTAGTGCTATAGGCAACGTCAGCACAACATTTTTGAGAAAAACTGAAATGAGGAAACAGCAAGTATTTTTTTTCCAACTAGACGAATCAATAAAAACCTAAAACAGAAGAAAAATGTTTTTGAGAGTGTACCATTCCCTTGAATTTCAACTTTCTAATACATGCCCAATGTTCATTTCAATGTACATTTTGCTATGTATAAGATGTTTACTATACATGCCCAATGTACACTAGAGTGTACATGTGTTTTATTTCCCTTCCAGCAAAAATAAACGAAAAGTAATTTGTCAAATATTGGTGTCATTTTCCTCTCTACATATTCATAATTTATTACAGTAACCAATTAGTAATGTATTTGTTATGATTTCCTATATACATACAGAAATCATTACATAGCTTATCTTGTGTTGAATCCTGAGCTCCCCGCCATTTTCAAAACTGCATTAAGGGTTGAAAAACACTAACGCCGCCAAGTAACGCAATTGACAACTAAAATATGTCTATTCCAGTGTACATTGGACACTCGTAATAAAACTTTGGTTTCCGCTTCACTTCCTACTGTGTGTTTAAAAAATGGCTAATCAGATTGCCACTGGGCAGTAAAGGGTTAACCAAATCCCCAGTATTTTTAATTATTACTCTTTCATTAGACAATTTGAAATCACGCAAAATTCAAAAATATGCCTTTAAAAGAAAGAAATATTAAAGAAGAAGAAATTAGGATTTTAAAAAATTTAGGTAATTAAAAAAACTTGATTTTTACAAAATCGGATAAAGGCAATCATTTGGTAGTGATGGATAAGGAACAATACATGAGCAAATTAAATGAATTAGTTAATGACGGACATTATGAGGCATTGAATAAAGATATCACTGTAACATTATACAATAAATTGGAAAAGATAACCAAAGAGTTGGAGGACAATAAAACAATAGGAAACTATGAAAAAAATGATATACTTAAAGAATCTTGTAATTCGCCCACTTTGGAAGATAGAATTAAGGTGAATAAAGAAAATTATCCTATGCGTCCTGTGGTCAGAACATACGGTTCCCCGAAAATTAAATTACTGGATGCATGATTTCAAATTGCCTAATGAAAGGGTAATAATTAAAAATACTGGGGATTTGGTTAATGAATTGGAAACATAAGGTAGGTTGCCCAAATAAGGACCACCTAACTTTTAAGGATTTTTTACATTTCTACTGCAAGAGTGAAAATTCTGAAAACTGTCTTGAAAGGTAGTTTAGAGTGTGTTGTGTCGAAAAAGTGAATTTGGAATTAGTGGCATTTGAAATTCTTTCTCTAATAACACAGTTTTGAAAATATAACTGAAGGGCCTTATTAGGAGCCCCTGTTCCAAATAAGGCCCACTACTAGTCCCAAATAAGGCCCATGTATAAATAAATATAGTAATCAATAAGGGGAAAAAAGCAGAAATCAATGTAATTAGAATAATTAAATTTAAACGAAAATATTTATATAATTAAATTTAAATAAAATAAAATAAAGGGTATTTCAGAATTCGCTCCGGGATTCCTAAGGTCTATAGCTCACAGGCAAACTCGCCCACAGGGACAAGAACTTGGCAGTGAATTCAGCCAATTTCCAACATTTAATGCTAACTAAATATTAAGCTACAAATTAATAATTAATTAATAATTAATATATAAATTTGTGAATTTAAATCTACCTTTGATGATTTTTGTTATATTTTTTCTCATTATATGTAATTATTTTATGTTATAGAATGAAGTGCCTTATTTGGAGCCCCCTGTTAACCCAAGCTTTCATGCATTGTTTAACTAAAAAGTATTTAAATGCACGTCAACTGGAAAATATGAAATAGAGTATCTTATTCTACTCATTATACACTTTAAAAAGACATAAAACATGCTTGTGTGCTGTTTTTTGGTGTAGCTGCTAGAAGCCAGGACCTGTCTGAAACATAACTAATCTTGTTAAATTGTCAACATTCTATTAATAAAGCGAAAGTTAGGCCTTATTTGAAATCGGGGCCTTATTTGGGCAACCTAACTTATAATAAAAGTAATAGTAAGAAGTTTTATATGATTTTATTGGACATTGATAATATGTTAAATAATATTTCTGTTGATGAAATTATGTTCATTTTGGACAAACAAGTTTTTGAGAACAGAAAAATTATATTAAAATATAATTTAAGTAGAGAAACTTTCATGGAATTGGTTAAATTTGTTACTCAGAACACTTATTTTGAACATGACAAAAAAGTTTTCAAACAAACCAAAGGTTTTGCTATGGGGTTTCCAATTTTAAGGTGTTTATATATTTGTTTTGAATCACTTTGAAAACAAATTATTAAATGAAAAACAAAACAAACATATATTTGAATATTATTGTTAAGTAGACGACATTTTGATAATTTGGTTTGAGACCTTGGGTCAATTTAACATTTTTTGAAAAATTTAAATAAAAGGAGTGAAGATATTAAGTTTAAGAAGGAAATTGAAGATAATAATCAATTGAATTTCTTAGATGTAAAATTAATAAATGTCAATAACAAAATTATGATGGGACATTACAGGAAAGATTGTCAGAGTGATCATATATTGAATTTTAGATCGGGACATAGAATTAGTATTTAAAAGAATATAGTTGAAAATTTTATGAGGAGATTTGATAGACACATGAGTAAGGAAGATAAATTTTTGAAAAAAATTAAAGATATGACTAAAATATTGAAGAAAAATGATTACTATGAAAGGTTCATTAAGAAACAAATAAAGGATTGTAATACTTTCAAAATCAAAGAAATAGGAAAATTTGATATTATATAAAGAAACAAAATTAAGAATTCGGAAAATATTAGAAAGCTATGTAATAAAATGTACTAAAGGAAATAATTTTAATAAATACGAGGGTACCAATGTAGACCCTTATAATGTGGTGTTGGTAAAGGATTTAATAAAAACAGATATGGAAAAAAATAGTAAATATTGAAGAGTTTAATTATTGAAGTGTTTAATTATTGATGATAATGTAATAAGTAATGTTCAGATTAAATGGATTAAATGATGTAGATATATTATTGTAAAAAAATTGATTTTGTTAATTTAAAGTGTTAATTTTTTTTTTATTGGAAGTCTTATTTAGTTGTTAAAATATTTATTTTTCAATTGTTGTAAATAACGAAGCGAACTTGTATGATCTTTCATTATAACAAAAATTGTATTTATTGCTTCAACGTGTTTTAATGGGTTTTATGTTCATTACTATTTTGTTGTATATATTCCAAAGCATATTTTAATTTTTCGCTTGAAGAAGGGATGACGATACAATATCGTCCCGAAAATTCACGTAGTATTTTAATAAAGCAATTCTAAATACTAAGATATTGAGTGTATGGAGTTTTAGGTTTTAGTAGTAATATTTGTTAAAATAGACAGTAAAAGCTGAGGTATCTTTTGCAAACAGTAATCATTCTGCAGAGCCTGCTTGAACTCTGAACGGTAGTACTCTGTAACTTCTCTTCATACAATAGGAGGGTTTTCAATGAGATGTCAACATTACTTGCCAAGAGTAGCACCATACTTTTAAATCTTAATTTACGCTCACTTTCCAGAACTTGTGTTACCCCAATATAATAATTGGCTCCGCTTTGTTGTTGATACTGTCGAAATCGACCCTCCAGATCATCACTTTGAAATTTTTCTAACAAAATATAGTCAATTTGAATGGTTTTAAAAATTTATGGAATAATTTTGAGTAAGGCATCATTTGTTGTTATAAGAGCCTGAAATGTTTGTGCTGTCATTGATTCTTTCTGGATATCTAAATTACGGCAGCTTTTTAATCAGCTGAACATGGTTTGAACGAATTAAACTTGTCAATTTTTATGTGCACTGACACAGGTGATTTCGCTATACCACATTGAATCGCTGGACTTCAAATACAGGCTTCACATTCATAATCTTCCACCAATTAACAATTACTTTCATAAATTCAATAGTACATTCTACTTCTAAAACTTCTCTGGAATTTCTTTGGCTAAACATTTTAATGCTGCAATATATTTTTTATTAAATAATCTCAAAGCCAATTTGACATTCTGCTTCTCAATTGATGATGAATATAAAACCTTCTTTCAAAGTAAATGGCAATAATGGCAAGAGAACTCACTTCCATTCGTGAAACTGTTTCTAGATGATGAAACTCTGCAAATGAAAATGTTGTTCCATCATTGCTGAATGTGGTAAATTTACTTTTGCCATTTCTCTTACCAGAAATCCAGTTATTTCAAATACACTTTACATTATGTACAGAATCAAATATGAAAAAGACAATCTACTCTTTCCTAGAGGATGAGCTACAAAAGGCTCCAAAATTCTGTTAGTAGAGAATAATTCAAAAGCTTTTTTGGATAATAGTGTTGTTATCTGAAGCAAGCACTTTAAAGTCAATCCTTTCCAGATTAGTCAATGTTTCAAAATACTAGCGATATAGCTGAGTTGCAGTCATGTTATTTACTGGGACAATGCTGACCACATCTTTGTAATTTGATAATAAGGAAGAAATCATAAAGACTTGTGCAGTTTTAGCAATAGTAGTTGAATCCAGTTTACTACTTCTTTATAAGCAGCCACCTTCAAATGTCAATCAGTTTGAATGTAGATTTCATCCAAAATAAGGTTTTGACAGTAAGTTCAAGTTCTTTTAACAGTTTACACTTGGTTTTTAAATAGCTTATGGTCTGAGAAATATTATTGTCCAGACTAAAATTGTAAACCAGCTTGCTAAGAGTTCTTGGATGTGTGAAACAAAGTAAACTTAGTAATGCACTGCAGGCAGAAGGTGAATGGACATAAAGAGAAGCACTCATCACCATTGTAACATTTGAA
This sequence comes from Thereuonema tuberculata, assembly GCA_023159025.1. Lineage (NCBI taxonomy): Eukaryota > Metazoa > Arthropoda > Chilopoda > Scutigeromorpha > Scutigeridae > Thereuonema > Thereuonema tuberculata. The sequence continues at coordinate 266,666 of JAFIDM010043549.1, forward strand.
TAGCTTCTAATATTTTGGGGTACTTCATTGAGTTTAGTTGCTCCACAAAAAATGTTAGCTGCTGTGAGTATTCTTGTTTTGATGCAGTCCAACGAATCAATAGCAGATTGAATACTTCAAGCCACAGGAATACTAGAAGTTTTGCACATTTTCTCAAAAGAAATGATAAGCGATTCAAATACATTACTTGTTTTATTTGTTTAATATATCAGGAACATTCTTACTTCCATTGTATATACTTCCATCTCCAGGTTGTCTGTAATGGTGATACCACCTGTGAGTTGTGGACATTTCTGCTTATGAAGCACATGACCACTCTTGAATTTCTATTGAAAATTGTCAATTTTTCCGATAACTTTAACTTTTTTGTAATGATACTTCACATTAGCTAAATTATTAGTTGAATCATCTCTGATGTACCTCTCGTTTTCTTTTAAGCTCAATTCCACAGCCTGTAAAAAATTAGCTTCTTCTCTGTCTGGCAATGTTATAGTGGATGAAGGCACTGAACTTAAGTAGGCTCGCAGATTTGAAAAAATCAAATGAAAAAGATATATCTTTAAGTTTGGAATTTTCCATGGAAACTCTTCCATTTCTCCGTTTACTATCATCTTTTCACTACTTATTATGCAATCATCTGGAAAATGTTTTGCCCAAATAACTGGATTTTTCACATTACTTAAGTCAGTAGGAATTTACCGCAACCATTCTGATTGCTGCAGTTCATTTTTGAGTTAAGAAAAAACCTTGATATAACGTTCTGTACTATCACTATTCGACTTGTATTCACTGATACTACAATGCCTTGGCATTATGTTGATGTAGTGGCAATCAGAGCAAAAAGACAAGCTAAAAGAAAATTAGCAAAATGTAAATTATTCAATCACGGCCTTTCACTCGATTCCGAGCCTTGCGACCGGATGGATGAACGATGTATAGGAAGAACGATTACGTGCAAGTTCACAAAGATCGGCCAGGGTCATTTCTGTCGTTGTTGTAATAGTGTTAGGCCATCTGGTTTCTGGTCTTCCTCTTCATCTAGAGCCTTCTATTTTTCCCAACATAGTGTCCTTCTCTAAAGATCTATCACGTCAAATAATATGTCCAAAGTAGGCAAGACGTAATTTGGTGATCCTAGAACCGAGTGAGATGTCCGGTTTGATTTCATTCAAAATTGATTTGTTCGTTCTTCGAGCTGTCCATGGTATCGATAACATTCTTCTCCAGCACCACATCTCCAAGGCATCAATCTGTCTTTTGTCTCTTTGTCGTCCAACTTTCACATCCGTAGATGAACACAGAAAAGACCAGACTCTGTACAAGTCTTTTCTTGGTCGTTAGAGAGATGTTTTTTGACTTGAAAACTCTATCCAGTGACTTCATCGTTGACTTTGACATGGCTATTCTTCTCCTGATCTCCGGTGATGTAGTTACCTCGGAGGTGATCATGCTGCCGAGTAAGTTGAAGTCCTTTACCACCTCCATTTTAAAACCATCCAAATCCATAATGTTCCTGGGGTACACGGACGTTGTCAGAATCTTTGTCTTTTTGGTGTTGATCAAGAGTCCCATGTTAGCGCTTTCTCGTTGGACACATCCCAAAAGATCCTTCATTCCTTCCAAACTAGTTGATATTAACGTCACCACGTTAATCAGCATATCGCAGATTGTTGATGACTCTTCCTCCAATTTTTATTCCTTCTTTATCAGCAAGTCCAGCTTTATTAAAAATGGCTTCTGCATAGAGATTAAACAGGAATGGTGAAAGGATACAGCCTTGTCTAACACCTTTTGCAACTTTAAAGCATTCTGTATCGCCGTACTCTGTACGGACTGTTGCTTCCTGATCCTTATACAAATTCTTTATCAGGCAAATCAGGTGGCCCGGTACACCCATACTCTCCAATATTTCACAAAGCTTAGTATGACTTACACAGTCAAAGGCCTTGCTGTAGTCCAGTATTTCTCAAACTTTTAGTACTTGCGACCTAATTTTCAATCACAATTCTCATCGCGCCCCCCCCCCTCAATAATTTTTTTTCAAAACTGAAAAGGAGGACGCCAATAGATTGAATCTGTTCAACCAAAAAAAAAAAACCTCCAAACCTAGTCTTTTTTCTCGATATACTGCCCCCCCCTTTAGTTCTATCACGCCCCCCTAGGGGGGGCGCGCCCCACAGGTTGAGAATCGCTGCTGTAGTCAATAAAACACAAAAAGACGTCCTTTTGAAACTCTTTAGCCTTCTCCATTATCCATCTCGTGTCTGCTATGATGTCTCGCGTTCCTCTGCCTTTCCGGAAACCTGCTTGTTCTTCAGACAACTGCCTATCTAAGAAGGGCTGTAATCTCCTTTGGATAATTTTTAACATAATCTTGCTGGCGTGAGTTATGAGTGCAATCGTTCGATAGTTTCCACAATCTGTATTATCTCCTTTCTTCAAGATGAGAATAAATACTGATCTCGTCCAATCTTTGGGCCATTTACACGTTTTCCAGATCTGTTGGCATAAATGTGTGATGATATCAATCGCTGCGTCAGATTGCCTTATCAATTCGATTGGGATATTGTCATATCCAGGAGCCTTATTGTTTGGCAGAAGATTTATTGCTGCGACAACTTCATCTTTCAGAATGTTCGGTTCCTTGTCGTAGTCAAAATGTATTTTTCCCGACTCTGCATCGTCGTTCTTATAGAGCTGTTCTGTGTATTCCTTCCATCTTTTTTTAATCATTTCTGGCTCAGTCAGCCTAATACCACTGGCATCTTTCAACATGCCCACCCTTGGTTGAAATTTGCGACGAATCTCTTTGATCTTTAGGTATGCTTGATTAGTTTTACCATTCATATGTTCACACTCGATATCTGTACAAATCTTTTGGTAATAAAGTTCCTTGTCGTTGCGCTCAGATCTCTTTAGTCTCTTCGTGATATCAAATGCAGCTTGCTTATTGCCTTTGGCCTTCTCCATCCGCCTCTCCTCTATGATCTTCTATGTTTCTCCAGTTATCCATGGTTGCGCTGATCTTTTCTATCTTTTATTTATGGACATTTCGGCTTCGTCAATAATGACAGTCTTAATTTGTGTCCACAGTTCATCAGGCTCTTTCTGGACAGTGTCCAATAGTGAGAATCGATTATGTAGACGTTGCCAAAAGACATCTGGAATATTAGTCAAGTCAAACTTCGGTTAAACCAGTTGTTTACGTTGTTTTCGAAGCCTTATTCTAATCTTAGATATCAATAGTTCATAATCTGATCCACAATCCGCTCCTGGTCTTGTCTTAATAGTGGCAATTGAAGATCTCCATCGTCGGGAGACACAAATATAGTCGATCTGGTTCTTATACATGCCATCAGGTGAAGTCAAAGTATACAGTCTTCTTTTATGGTTCTGGAAGAAAGTGTTGAAAATTGACAGTTGATTTGAAGCGGAAAAATCGATAAGTCTTTCACCATCTTTATTCTGTTCGCCTAGTCCGAAGTTGCCAGCTACTGTTCCCACTTTGCCGCATCCCACCTTGCAATTGAAGTCTCCCATGACAATGAATAAGTCTCGTGGAGGGGTTCGATCGATCTGCTCCTGAACCTGATTATAAAAAAGTTCAATATCTTCCTCTGCCGCATCCGTTGTTGGAGAGTAGACCTGCAGGAGTGTCACATTGATAGGCGATCCTTGCAGCCGTATTGTGATGATCCTGTCACTGACGGCATTATAGCTCAAAACCGTGTCAGCTAGTCTCCTATTAAGAATGAAAGCCACACCATTTCTACAAATGTGGTCATTACCGGAGTAGTAGACTCAATGTCCATTCGACTGGAAATGTCCAGATTGAGTCCATCTCAATTCACTAATTCCAAGAAGGTCAAGTCCAATTATTTCCATTTCGGATTTGACAATGTGGAGTTTGCCTTGATTCATGGTTCACATGTTCCAAGTGTCTCTAGTGTAATAAACTCTTTACAGCTATTGATCTTCCCTTTCGACCAAACAACATCAGCACCAAGAGGACCTTGCGGCATTATTCCTGACGCATCACAAGTATTGATAATACTCAAGTCAACCAAAAGCTCTTCCCTAGTAGTTTGATGAGTGCCTTCCGACCCAGGGGCACATCTTCCAGCACTATATCGGATTTGCCTAGTTGTACGTTCCATCAAGTTTTCTTGGCATAATACAGAAGTAGATTGCCAGGCCTTTCTTCGGCGCAATGTGTAACACCTTTAAGGGCATCACACTGACTTAGTGCTGGAGCCGTTGTCAATCCAAAATGATCCTCCGCCTCCAACACACCAACGCCTTGCTGCCGACGTTGGGCTGTACACTTAGTCTGGCACCTCCATTGAAACCTGTCTGCCATGGGTGGCCCTGCTGGCAGATTACTCTGCCGACAGCATAGCTTTCAACTTTATTGATATACGCAAGCCCCACCGGTACATCAAACCGGTACAGCCATAGTGGGGTAAATTATTATACATAAAAATTTAAATTGATACAGTAAACGATAGAACAAATTTATAGGCAATGAGGTGCATAATACATTTGCTAGTCTTTCCTCAGGTTTACACTTTCAAAAGTATACCAACATTTTTTCCTAATCCCGCATTAAAGAACGGCTGAAATATAATGTATTTTGACTTCTTTTTTGTTCTAAAACTGGATAATTTTAGTTAAAAATATGTTTCTTAAAACGAGGAACGTTTAAAGTTGCAAGGTACCATATATGGCATTAAATGCACCTCTAACATGGGAAAAGAAAATAAATGTCTATATGTTGGAAATTCTAAGCGTAAATTGGAAGAGCGAATAAAGGAACATAGTAGTGCAATAAAAAACGGTAACGAAAACTATAGCACAGCAAAGCACTGCAAAATTACGGGGCATTCAATAGAAACCAAAGATGTTAGTGTATTTGGCATAAGAAGGTCAAAATACCTAAGAGAATTTTATGAATCCTGTGTAATTAGGACCATGCACAGTTATAACCAAGATCTTTCCACAAAAAATGTTCTCGAATATGGTTTATAGCGCTTTTGTTTTCGTAGCAGACGACAAAATCATTTACTTGTCAAAATAGCCACCAGGGCAACCATGGTTATAAAGGGTGAAAGGAAACACCTGACTCTCTTTTAACTGAAGAAACCCGACAGGGAGCATGTTCTTTATGTAAGGGTGAATAATTTTAAATTGAATTTTTTAAAAAAATTTTAAAAACTTGATAAGGGGGTCCGGGAAAAAATGGGACTCCGAAACGTCGTTTTTTAAATGATATTAATCCAAAGTAAGTGCAATTTTAGTAGGCTAATTATATAAATGGATAATTCTAATTTCGAAACATATAAAGAACTTTTATAATTTCTTTTTTTTATATTAAAGGATTAAAAACAGTTATGTTTTCTATTTGAAATCATTTTATCATCAACAAAAATTAACTTTGCTTAGACCTGCAATTCACTACAACAGAATCTATCTAATTTATTTGACATAGCTAAAATTACAAAAATAAAGTTAGCTCACAAATATATATATGATGACCTTTAGTTCCAAGCTTAGAATTCCCAAAAATATACTCTACTATATATAAGTTTTAAAATTGAGGAATCATGTGGAATTGATAATTTCAATACAATTTAGAAGGAAAAACTGTGGTTTTTGAGAGAAAAATAATATTTTCAGTAATTTTTTAATGGTATGAATGCTTCGAAAAGACATAAGTAAAAATCCAATTTGAAAATTACATCAAGTCTCGTTTGATGCATTAAAAATTACAAGTGAGTTGTGTTTTACATTACACTACAGATATTTTAAATATATTATTCTAAACTGCAAGTAACTTTTTTCTGGTAGACAACAAAAAATGTTCACGCACTAAATATAATTCCATTATAAAGTTTATACAAAGAACACAAGGAATTGGAGTATCAAAACGAAAATTCGGCACGAAGAAAGTATAGCGCGAAAGTAACTTGCCTTACATAAAATGCTGCCAACTTCGTCTTCGCGATGTTTAGTAAATCCAGTGTATTCCAGATTGACAAAATATATTGTTTCAACGTTAAAAATTAGTTATTTTAACAGACCTACTATAGAGAAACATCATATACGTGTTTCTAGTAATAAAGACTAGTCAGCGCTCTTCAGACCCCGATGGTCACTTGATTTTTCAGCACCTCAGCCTGGGTTTCTCGTTAGCCTCGGAGAAACAACATTATCACTGTTTAGATTGTTTTTGTTGTCCCTCATAGCAACGGCTTCATCAATTAATGTGTCAAAATAATGAGTAGCTTTAGAAAGAACGGTGGGGGTGGAGAAGTCGGGTTGATGTTTATTCTCAACGCAGTGTTAAGCCAGCCCAGATTTCTTTAGGCCTAACCGTATGTAATCACTATGTTTTGGAATTCGATGTAAAGAACATAGTGATTATTACAGGACACTACAAAACAATGTATATCACAGCTGCCAGTTCTTTAGCTGGTGTTGGCCTTCAAACGCTTCGAATTCTTCCCAAGAATCTAGGATGTCGTAATGTATCGGCGCAAAATATATGCTGATCCAAGCAGTGCGGCTTTTTGGAGTTGACCGATGGAGATTTTGTCAATATTTAGATCTTGTAAGTGCTTACCAAGGTTTTTTGGTATAGCACCCAGTGTGCCGATAACCACTGGAACCACCACTGCCGGCTTGTGCCATAATCGTTGAACCTCGATTTTTAGGTCTTGATACCGTGTGATTTTTTCCAGTTCTTTTTCTTCCACTCTACTATCACCAGGTATGGCTATATCAATTAGCCATATCTGTTTCTTTTCTATCACTGTCAAATCTGGCGTATTGTGTGCTAAGATCTTATCTGTTTGAATTCTGAAATCCCACAGTATTTTCACGATATCATTTTCAATCACATTGTTTACTGTATGTTCCCACCAGTTGTTTGTTGTTGCAACGTGATAATTTTTGCAGATGTTCCAGTGAATCATCTTTGCAACTGTATTATGCCGCGTCTTATAGTCCGTCTGTGCAATTTTTCCACATGAGCTGAGAATATGATCCACTGTTTCATCAGATTCTTTGCACAATCTGCACTTTGAGTCCATTGACGATTTTTCAACTTTTGCTTTAATTGCATTTGTTCGTAAAGCTTGTTCTTGAGCAGCTAGAATTAAGCCCTCTGTTTCTTTTTTTAATGTTCCATTCGTAAGCCAATACCAGGTCTTATCCATATCTACTTTTCCTTTGATGTTTTTAAGAAATTGGCCATGTAATTTTTTATCTTGCCAGCTTTCTATCCTTGTTTTAATTACATTTTGTCGATAATCTTGTTTTGTTTTATTTACTTTTAGTAAATTTTGTTAATAGTGATTATTATTATTATGATTATTATTATTATTATTATTATTATTATTATTATTATTATATCGTAAAAGTTTCAAACCATGGGTTTCCCAAGCAAAGACAATATTGCGGGTCAAGGACCAAAGCACCTATTGGAAAGCGTAAAAAAAAAGTGTGGAAGAATGAATGGTTAGGATTATGTGGTTGTATCCATAAATTTCTTAATTATGCGTGTTGTGCTGAGCACCACAGCCTTCTGGAGTTGTGCATAAGTGTTTTATGAAGTCCTACTGTGCTGAGGCTTTGGTGCAATGTCTGAGACAACAGACCAGTGGGGACAGGACGATGGTACAATACTTACTCGGTCTTGCCTCCATTGCTTCTAGAGCTCCTGTGCTGGATCGGTGTATTTATTGATCTTGACTGTGTGAGTTTTCTGTATATTCTTGCTGACAGGCACTGCAATATCAATGACATAGGTCGGTTGATCTTGTTGATCTTATCAACAAGTGTGATGTCAGGTCAATTGTAATATATCGTTTTGTCTGCGTGAAAGGGGCGGTCCCAGTATAGCTTCTATGAGGGTGACTCTAATATGCTTTGTGATACTTGTAGTACGGGACCATGTTCTTAATAAGTGAATGTTTGTGTGCTAGCTGTCGATGAATGATCGACTCTACCTGATTGTGTTGGTGGAGGTAGTCTGTTTGGGGGAGAAGGATACAGCCTGATATTATGTGGTCGATAGTCTCATACGTAGTGTGGCATTTTCCGCATCGGCCGTCATGTGTGTTTGCCTCCTGTAGAATGTGTTTCTTGTAGTTGCGTGTGGGAATAACTTGGACCTGTATCGCGATCACGAACCCTTCGGTCTCCCAAAACCGCTCACCACTCGTCAGTCATAAGTTCGAAGCTTCCATGTCGACATCAGGCTGGCTGAGTTTTTTTTTATGTTAACCAGTCCTATTAGGTGCAATTAGACTAACTACACCCGTGTTGTAGGTGCTGGAAACTTGTTATACGACTTTTAAACTTGAGATTGAAAGTTTTTTTCTTATTTTATCATTAATTATATCAAAGATTAATTGATTTTTAATGCATTTAATGCGATTACTAGTATAATTTTCATAATTTATTTGACTAAATAATTTAAATTTGACATACTTGTCTAATCTAACACCAAAATTATTATTTGGTTTATTAATTTCAAAAATATTTAACCAATTATTTCTAGTCGAAATACCAATGTCATAGTTTTGTTTTTTGTCTCTAATTTTGTAGAAATTTTTCAAAATAGTTTTATAAATAAATTTCTCTTCTATCTTCAATATTTTATACTTATTTTAAATTTTTGTTCAGAAGTTTCGTTTTTATAATTAATGTAACTACTATTAAAAATCTTTAAAATCAATTTATTGATATTATCAACTTGACATTTATTAAAAAAAATCCAACAATTTAATCCATAATCTAAAATAGGATCAACAAATATTTTATGAATTATAAGCAGTCTTTTATAAGTTCGTGGCGATGTCTGGCATGGAGTTCCTTACGAGCCAATGATTCACGCAGCTGCTTAATGTGGGTGTCGGAGGGGGGGGGTATTGGAGAAGGGTTTGCAAAGTGTAGGGGTGTGAGGTGTGTGTCAGCCTTGAGAATGGCTTAGTAGAGTGAGGAGTGTTGTGCTCTTTCATGAAAGTGTTCCTTAAGTGTGTGTACTTGTTTTTCATGTAGAGTGATGAGATAGATGAGACCTCGGCCTCCCTGTTTGTGGGGAAGAGTCATCCTTTCGGTAGCGGACTTGGGGTGGTGCATATTGTGTTTCGCAAGTGTAGTGCGTGTTGTGCGTTGTAGTGCGTCGAGTTCAGTGTTTGTCCTTGGAATTATGTTAATGTGGGAACGGCAAAAATGTTGATGGCTTTAATTTCATTTCTGGCATTGAGTCGTGCTTTGTGGATGTTTCGGACGTGAGCACGTGAGCACGATAAGTTTTCTTGAATGCATTTTTAATGGTTGCGTTGTCAATGACGCACGCCTCCTGGAAGGTACTTGTAGGTCTCTTCCTCTGCCATGGATTGGATGGTCAACCCATGGTCCCCTTCAAAACCATCCAAATTCGAAGTCTTTCACAAGTTACATGTAGCTTGCGGCATTTATCGATTCACAATCCCATCCCATTGTGTTTCGAGAACTGTGTTGTGACTTGTAATAAATTAGTAAGTTGTGAGTTGTTTGTGGCGTAGAGTTTAATATTATCCATGTAAGTGTGTGATTTTATATGGTGTCAGATTGCCTGATATAAGCCTATAACCGTGTTTTGTATTTTCTAGCATATGACTTAATGGATTCAAGGCGAGTCAGAATAATAGAGGACTCAAGGAGTCTCCTGGAAATACCTCTCCTTATGGAAATGATGGAGGTGTTGGAGATGTTCGATGTGCGTATGTTTAATCTTGTGTTCCAACTCTTCATCCTAGCATCGAATGCCGTGATCTTGGGGTATATTTTGTAGAGTTCAAGAGTGCATAAAAGCCAGAAATTGGGGACTGAGTCAAATGCCTTCTTGTAGTCGATGTACGCGATGCGTTAAGTTCCTATTCTTAGCGCGCGTGCCGAAAGTTTACCGAGTCAATAAGGAGTTGCTACATACAACCACGGGAATTCTTGCGAGAGTAATATAATAAAAGGTCATGAAGGATAAGTGGTCAGCGAATTGTTAGGTTATAAAAGAATGTTATGTGTCTCGATGTGTGTGTAAATTTTGTCTGCAAGGCAGGAGGTGAGGAGTTTGTAAAGTGTAGTTAGGCAAGTGATTGGACGGTAGTATGCTGGATGCGCTGTTTCAGTGTTCTTGCACTGAAGGTAAGTGACACCCTGTGTGAGGAAAAGAGGCATTTGTTCTGGTTATTGGATTACGTCAGTGAGTGCAAGAGCTAGCTTCCCAGAAGTTGTAAACGACGTCTGCACCAGGAACCTTCCAAAAGTGAGAATGTTTTAGTGCTGTTTGTATGTCTGCTAGTGTATTATAATGGAAGGGAATGAAGAGTAGGTGTTCAGCGAGTTGATGTTCCTCTGTGATCCATGATGCTTTGTCATTGCAGGGTTAGGGTTGGACCACACAGAGGACCTGTATTCATGTAATGCCTAGCTGGTGGGAATGTTTGTGTTGAGTGTAGTGGAGGGAGATTTAAGGGATCTACAGAATTTTTTCTCATTGTATTGGAAAGTGCTGCTCTGTAGTTTGCGGAGAGTCCACTGTTTGTATACTTGTAATCTTTTTGTAAGTGCACTCAGTTTTTGTTTTAGAGTGTCGAGATGTTCCTGAAGCTGGTTTTGATAGTTTGAGTGTGAAGGGCGAGTTTTTACGTGCTTGAATATCTTCCGAACCTGGAACATAAGTTTCTTTGTTTTGTTTCCTGCGCAGTATTGTGTGAGCCTGGCTATGTCTCCTCTAAGGTCGCTGATGCGACCCTCATGGTGACGTCTCCAAGGGGGGAAGTATTATTTGGCCGTTCCGGGGGAGTTGTGGGGTTTTGTTTCATTCCAAGTGCCCGAATAGTTCCCTTTGCCGTGCAGTAGTGTTGTGGAGTGTCTATGTCTTTTAACTTTTGGATACTGTCAGGATGTTGTGTGATAGTGTTTGTGTTGAGATGATATACGACTGAGGCGAGTGGTTTTGATGTGTGTAATTTTGGGTGTGGAGGCCTAAATGAAGGGTCTGTGCCTGTGTATTGTGCTATTGCGGTGTAGAAATTATCATGTGCTATTTGTAATATATATCGTTAGTTGTAATGTTGAGTACTGAGCGTTAGAAATTGCTTATGTGTTTGCCAGAAAGGTAGTGTCTTCTGGTGGGGTGGAGTGGGTTGTCCTGTAGTTAGATTCAGCGATCTTATTTTTATTTTGTCTAAGTAGGCATGAAGGAATAAGATTGTTTACTACGAAACGTCACTGATCCGATATCCGCTGTTCGCTGAGCCCTAACGATTGATAATGTGTAAAATAGTGCTTGGTGGAGGGGCTGTCTGTATCCTATCAGATGAGTCCCTAACTGAGTAACGGTGTAGAAGTCGCGCATAAGATCCTAGTTCATTTGCGATGACCATCGGATGCACTGGAGTGGTTTCCAATGTTGGTGTTCGCCTGCTCTGACACAGATGAATCACTTCCGACCGTTTGGGCTGGATGGTGTTGCCCGGGCATTGTGGCATAAAACAGAATGGGGTGCTACTTTCTCCACCACCACCTGCGGGAGACTGTAGTATATTTTTCGAACTGAGGCCTCTGTATAACCTCCGAATGCCTTCACTGGCAGACTGGATGATATTATGAAATCTAAAAAGATAGAAATTGAGGTCCAAATTAAGAAATTATATGCTTCTTGGCTTCAAAGTAATGCAAATGCAGATCCAATTAAAAAAGATGAAATAAAGAAAGAAATTAGGAGAAATGTTATGGAAGAAAAAAGAAAAGATGTCGAGAAATTAGTTCAGGATCAAATCGAAGCAGAACAGGAACTAATTAATCAGCATGTTGCTAATAGTTTTCAATTACCACGAGCCACGGAGAATAAAAAAAAGTAATGAAGTTGGCAAAGATGATGATGTAGTCTTTGAGGATTCTGTTTCTGTCAGTTCCAAAAAGAGGAAGTATGAGTCTTCTGATGGCTCTAATATATCTGGTGAGAGTTTCATCTCTTCGAAACTCATAAATGATTTTTATGAACAGGTTAGCCTCATACGAGAGGCCACTTCTAAAGAAATGAATAGTAAGATCTCTTTCAACATAGCGGACCAGAGAGAGGTCTCTAATGCGCTAATTGAGATCAGCCAGTTGTTTACCAAAATCCTTTTCAATGATAAACAATTAGAACTGGAAAAAAAGGATTTAGAATTGAGAAATATTACATTATCTAATGAAGTGTCTGCTTTAAAGAAATCATCTTATACTACTGAACTTCCTTCATCTAAAAACCTTTCTTATGCTTCAGTAGTAAAAGACAGGAAAGATAGCAGTTACGAAATTAAAAGATTAAATAGTGAAAAACCAAACAACACTAAAGGAAAAGTTGAACCTGAGTATAACCTTAAGGTTACCCTTAAGAATAAAAATGAGAATAATGAAACTAATGTAGATTTAGATAGCCTAAATAAAATATTAGCAAATACTGTAAACGTAAAAGCTATCAATAGGGATATCAAAAATAAAACAGACTACAAAAAGTGGAGACATCATTTTAAAATGCTTTAATCAAGTTTAAAAAAGCAAATTGGAAGATCAACTCAAGAAAGTTGATTCTATTCAAGTTACCCCCATCATGAATAGAAATCCAACGATTATCTTGACCGGTATCTCCAATAACTATCAAAACAATGATATAATGAATATATTGATAGAAAGTAATGTTAACCTTAATCAGAACATTACAAAAGACTTATTAACTAAAGGAATTAAGATTTTAACAAGTAAGCAATGCCGTAACCCAGAAAAGGGAAATTGGATAATTTCGGTTGCTCCTATTATTTTTAATTTTTTTAAGAAGAGAGGCTGTGTTTTATTTGAATATTTAAACATCTCCTTCGAGGAGGAAATTTCAGTATTGAGATGCTATAACTGCAATCAATTTGAACATCTCGCCAATAAATGAATAATCTATTAACTTGCACGAAATGTGGTGGCAGCCACCGATTCAGCGATTGTGAGTCCTTCAGAGTTAAATGTTCTAATTGTAAAAGATTGGGTCTTCCGGAGTCCAGTCACCGTGCTGATAGCAAAGCCTGCCCCTGTTACAAAAAGCCTTGATGGCATCCAGGAAACTTATCATTTATAAATGATTAAGCTTTGCCAATTTAATATGGGTAAAGGTTGGCAGGCCTGGATTGAACTTCAAGTTATAATTCATGATTATGATATTTTATGTTTACAAGAGCCCTACTTTGCAGGGAATACCCATATTCTATCTTTTGGCCAGCACTATTCTCTTTTATCTAATGACTGTGCTTCTACAAGGCCTCGATCTTGTATTGTTTATAATAATAAGAAATTTAGACCACTTATTTTAAGCAAATGTCTTACTAAAGACATTGTTGTCGCCGTTTTTCAGCTAGAAACCCTCACCATCGCTATAGTTAACTTATACACCCACAAGCAAGAGGACTTGGTCCCTATGTTAAATATTGTCGAGGACGTTTTAAGAACTTATCCTCATACTATAGTTCTCGGCGACTTCAACGCTCGATATTTTGTTTGGGGTGATTCTATGAGCGATAAAAGAGGGGCTGATTTGCTTAATTGGATTAATCAAAACCATCTTGTTATTTGAAATGAGAGTGAGTCTATCCCGACTTTCTGCTCTTCCAATGGCAGAAGCTGGATAGATCTCACTCTGTCTAAAGGACTTGCGTTCTCTGAATGGAGTGTGTCCGAAGATTATCTGGGCAGCGACCATCGAATTATTAGCTTTCAGCTGGGCTCTTTTTTTGGCTCCTATTCGATGGTCTTACTGCCTTAACGCTGCCAATTGGCCTGTCTTTTCTGCTTTCCTCGACAGCAAATTATCCTATCTCTCTGATTCCATTGACACCCTGGATTGCGAAGAAACGGCTCTTGCTTTCCAATCAGTTTGCAAAGAGGCATGTGATCATGCGATTCCTTATCGAAAAAGTGTTTTTAAAAATACAGTTGGGCCTCGGTGGTGGTCTATTGAGTTGCGGGAGTTTAGAGCTAAAGCCCCGGGCATGGTGGAAGAAATACTTGAGATGCAGGGATCCACATGGGAAACGCGCGATGTGTATGAAATGGAAGGAGGCCAGGGCCAAATACCGTAGTCTTAAGGCAATCTAAGTGGAATTCGTGGAAGAGTTTTTGTGAGAAAGAAGCCAATAGTAATCCTTTTGGATTACCTTTTAAACTTCTATCTAATAAATCGGCTAATGATAAAATTTTTAAAACTATTAAAAGTAACAATCTAACTTGGACATCTTCCACGGATGACACTAATGACGCGCTACTTATTGAGTACTTCCCAGATGATTGTTTAGAGGAAGACGACTCTGAATTATATAGATCATTCCTTACGTTTAAGGAATGATCTATATAATTCTTATGATACTGAGACAGAGGAGCCGGATGCTTTACATCACGAATTACTGAAAATTATTAGTAATTTAAATCTGGAATCCTCTGCAGGTGTCGATCTCATTCCTGCTCGGGCTCCTCCTTTCATTTTTCAGGTATGCGGACATTTTTGGGTCCAATTGATTAACAAATGTCTACAAAGCGGTGTCTTCCCAGCGGTTTGGAAAAAGGCCAGGGTCGTCCTTATTCCTAAGGGTGATGGCCGTTTAAGACCTATTTGCATTCTACTTGTCATTGGCAAAGTCTTTGACAAGTTTATTAACAACAGACTGTACTTTTTTTAAGAGCATAATAATCATTTTTCATCTAGGCAATTTGGCTTTCGTAGAGATCACAGCACGATTATGGCAGTCAGATCTCTTCTGTTCTTTGTTCGTTCCTTTAGATCTTCGGGACAATATGTAGCTGTGGTTTCTATCGATATTGGTAATGCTTTTAATAATGCTTGGCACCCTAGGGTTCTTAACTTCTTAAGAAAGATTAAATGTCCCAGCAATCTTTATCACCTTATTTCTTCCTTCCTCTCTGACGGATTGGTTGTTTTAGGGTCTTCCTCCCGTTGCGTTAATAAGGGATGTCCACAGGGAAGTAATCTGGGACCTACCCTGTGGCTTACCATTATGGAAGACCTATTTCACCGGTTTGATATCTGGCTGAGGAATTATGATATTGAGGGTGCCATAGATTTACAGTCCTTTGCTGATGACACGGTGGTTATGATTAGTGCTCCCACCCTTAGGAAGATGGAGATCCTTTGGGACGCTTTTTGGCCCATTTTAAGCAAGTGGGCCTTTGATAATAAACTATCTATTAATGAGAACAAAACAGCGGCCTTATTCTGCTCTGCTAAAAAGGTTATTAGGAGACCCCTAATTAAAACGAATAGCGGAAAAATCAAATTTTACAAAAATTTAAAATATTTAGGGATAACCTTAAATAGCAGTTTATCATGGATTGACCACTTTAGCTTTATTAAGAAAAAAACAGCTGTTTCCGCCCATAAACTCATTTCCATTGCCCCTAAAAGTAGAGGAATGGCCTCCACAGTCAGAAAGTTAATTTTCAATTCTGCTATTAAGACCAAATTTTTGTATGCAGCAGAAGTTTGGGGAGATACCGCTAGTCAAATTAAAGTTAAAAATATGCTAGAGAGCATAGTAAGACCCTTCTTAATTTCAATTGCACGAACATATAGAACGGTCTCTACTGAGGCATTATACGTTCTATGTGGTATTGTTCCTATGTGGATCCAGGCCCGTCAGATTAAAGAACATTAAGAAAGGATTACTAAGGACGTATATGTTCAGAGAGTTTCATCTTCTCCTTGGATCCATCCGGCCTCTGTTATCCCATTAGTCATTAATAATTGGGAAGAGAATAACATGTCATTTGATATTAAAATTTATACTGATGGATCTAAGGGTGAGGGCCGTGTTGGCCTCTCTGTCATCTTAAAGGACGTTCATGATAACACCTTTGACATCAATAGGAAACTTCCTCCCGATTCTTCGTCTGTTTTTCAGGTAGAATTGGGGGCTAGCTCCCACGCTATCGATATGTGCCGCGACTTATAGAATAATAGTAGGATGAATATTGCAGTTATTTCAGACTCCCAGGCTGCCTTACAATCTATTTCTTCCTGTTCCTACCTGGACATCATGTGTAGGGATATTTTCTATAATATCAGGGAACTGGCAGCTATGGGTACTGTTATACATCTTTTCTGGGTCAAGGCAGACATTGGTTTTCGTGGTAATGAAGAAGCTGACAGGGAGGCCAACCGAGCCTGTTCCCTCGATACGGTAACCTTTCTCTGTCCCGTGCCCCGGTGCTACTCTCATCGCCTTAAACGCTGTGACCAACTAACCAGTTGGCAAAACCAATGGGAATCTGCCTCAAACGGAAGGCCACACTATAGATTTTAAAAAAAGGTTGATGACAGAGTTCTATTTTCGGACTTTCTCGTCAATCAATTTTTAACGGGACATGGTAATTTTAACTCATACCTTTTTAGATTCAATCTTGGAGATGTCTCTCAATGCAGACGATGTATTCTATCAAATGATGATGATTCGGATCATGCCCTCTGGACATGTCTGGATCCTCATCGCGTGGAGATTAGAGGGCAATTCAAGCTTTTTCTGGAAAATAAGGACATTCCTTTTCCCTGTCCTTGTGACAGGGTGATGAATATTTTTAAATGTTTTTCTAAATATGTCCATGCATTGTATTGCCCTCCAATCTAATCTCCTAGTTTTTTCTGCCTTGCATCTCCGGGATTTTTTTTTTTTTTTACTCAAGTTCTTGATCTTTTAATCTTAAGTTTTTTGTATTTTTTATTGCTGCCTGTGTTCCCATTTTAACTTTCTTTTTTAAACAGATACATTTTTATTACATTTGGGGAAAAGGTTAACACTTTATGTTTTCTTCAGTCGCCCGGTAGTGGCCGCCGGGCGCGAACCCTTCTCTCTCTTTTTTAATTGGGACATTTGTGTCTTTCTTAAACCTGTTTTTCTTATTTTTATTCGTTCTGTTTTGGATTATTGTTTTTCTCCGACCTGCTTTCTGGGAGGTCAATGGGGAGGGTGGGACCCGAGCTGCACCCGGCCCTGCGGATAGGGCCTTCGGCGGTCCGGAGGGCTATTGGGGTGGGTCCCTGCCAACCGGATCATACTCTCCCGGTATGGTAGATCGTGATGTGTGTTAACTGTAGATAAGTGTCTGTAGATACTGGTCTCCATGTCCACTTATTCTAGTCTAATGTATAACCTCCGAACCCAGGTGACTTTATCCTGCGCTATACCCGATGCAGCATGATCTACATTAGAATGAGTTCTCATCATTGACGGTTGGACCCTTTAGTCTACCCTAAACCTAGTGTTGTTCCCGCCCCCACTGCGCGGAGGTAGGGTCCATAAGGAATTATTATTATTCTTATTATTATTATTATTATATGTTTCAAACCTTGGGTTTCCCCAGCAAAAACAATATGGCGGGTCAAGGACCAAAGCACATATTGCCAAGTGTAAAGACATGTGCAAGAATGTTTTGGGGATGTGTGGTTGTGTCCATAAATTCCCTAACTATGCGTGTTGTGGTGAGTACCACAGCTTTCTGCAGTTGTGCATAAGTGTTTTTGTAAAGTCCAAGTACGCTGAGACTGTCATGCAATGTGAGACACCAGGACAGTGGCAGACAGAACGATGGGTACAACACGTACTCGATCCTGCTTCAACTGCTTCTGGAGCTCGTGTGCTTGATCAGTGTATTTACTGATCTTGTCTGCGTGAGTTTTCTGCATGTTCTTGCTGATAGGCACTGCAATAACAATGAGATAGGTCTGTTTGTTGACCTTATCAACAAGCGTGATGTCAGGTCTGTTGTGATGTATGATTTTGTCTGTGTGAATCGGGCTGTCCCAGTACAGTTTATATGAAGGTGACTCTAATATACTTTGTGAAATGTACTTGTAGTATGGGACCATGTTCTTAATAAGTGAATGTGTGCTAGCTGTTGATGAACGATCGATGCTACCTGATTGTGTCGGAGGAGGTAGTATGTTTGAGAGAGAAGGGAACAGCCTGATATTACGTGGTCGATCGTCTCCTGCGTAGTGTGGCATTTCCTGCATTGTCATCATGTATGTTGGAATGTGTTTCTTGTAGTTGCATGTGGAGATGACATGGTCCTGTTTTGCGATCATGATCCCTTCGGTCACCCAAACATCTCACCACTCGTCAGCCATCTGTTCGACGCTTCCATGTCGACATGATGCTGGCTGAGTTCGTGGTGATGTCTACCATGGAGTTCCTTATGAGCCCATATTTCACGCAGCTGCTGAGTGTGGGTATCAGGAGTGGTGAGTGTTGGAGAAGAGTTTTCGAGGTTCAGGGGTGTGAGGTGTGTGTCAGACTTGACAATGGCTGAGTGAAGTGAGGAGTGTTGTGCAATTTGGTGGAAGTGTTCCCTAAGTGTGTGTACTTGCTTTTCGTGTAGAGTGATGAGATTGATTTGTCCTCGGTCTCCCTCCTTGCATGGAAGAGTCATCCTTACCGTAGCGGACTTGGTAGCGGGTTGGAGCATGTTGTGTTTCGTAAGTGTAGTGCGTGTCGTGCGTTGTAGTGCTTCGAGTTCGGTGTTTGTCAATAAAATTATGCCGAACGAATATGTTAGTGTGGGGAAGGCAAAAGTGTTGATTGCTGTCATTTTATTTCTGGCGTTGAGTTGTGTTTTGAGGATTTTGTGAACTCGAGCAAGGTATGTGTTCTTCAGTGCATTTTTCATGTTTGCATTGTCAATGACGCGCGCTTGCTGGAAGCCCAGGTACTTGTAGGTCTCTTCCTCTTCCATGGATTAGATGGCCAACCCATGGTCCATTTCAAAACCCTCCAAATTCTAAGTCTTCCCACGTGTTATGTCTAACTTGCGGCATTTCTCTATTCCAAATTCCATCCTAATGTCTTTGGTGAACTGTGTGGTGGCTTGTAGTAAATTATTAAGTTGTGCATTGTTTGTTGCACAAAGTTTAATGTCATCCATAAAGAGTAAGTGTGTGATTTTATATGGTGTCACAGTGCCTGAGGTAAGCCTATAACTGTGTTTTGTGTTATCTAGTAGATAACACAGTGGATTCAAGGCGGGCACAACCAAGCAGGAC
This sequence comes from Thereuonema tuberculata, assembly GCA_023159025.1. NCBI lineage: Eukaryota > Metazoa > Arthropoda > Chilopoda > Scutigeromorpha > Scutigeridae > Thereuonema > Thereuonema tuberculata. Next base: position 285,789 of record JAFIDM010043549.1, read on the forward strand.
TCAAGGAGTCTTCTTGGAAACACAACATTACTCTCCTTTTGGGAATGGGATCTGTAGTGATGGAGGTGTTGGAGGTGCGTAGTTGTAATGTTTTGTACAAACTCTTCATCGTGGTAGCAAAGCATGCCGTGATCTTGGGTTGTATTTTGTAGATATATAGTGTGTAAGAGCCACGAATGAGGGACAGAATCGAATGCCTTCTTGTAGTCAATGTATACGATATGTAAGTTCCTATTCTTCGCGCATGCCTGGAGCAGGATTACAGAGTCAATAAGGAGTTGCTCCTTAGAACCCTGGGAATTCCTGCGACAACCCTTCTGCTGTTTGGAAAGAATGTTATATGTCTCGATTTGTGTGTAGATCTTGTCTGTGAGGCAGGAGGTGAGGAGTTTGTAAAGTGTGGGGATACAAGTGATTAGGCGGTAGTTTGCAAGATGCGCTGTTTCAGTGTTCTTGCTCTGTATGTATGTGACACTCTGTGTCAGGAAAAGAGGCATATGTTCTGGGTGTTGGATTATGTCAGTGAGTGTAAGCGCTAGCTTTCCATTCAGGGACGTGTACCTCTGGATCCAGAAGTTCTGAACATCGTCTGCACCAGGATCCTTCCATTTGTGTGTATGTTTTAGTGCTTTCTGTATGTCTTCGAGAGTAATCTCATTAAAGGACATGAAAGGTAAGTGTTCAGTGAATTACTATTCCTCTGTGATCCATGGTGCTTTATCATTGTGGGGGATATGGTTTGACCACAGAGACGACCAGTATTCATGTAATGCCTCTCTGTTGGGAGTGTTTGTGTTAGTTGTTGTAGAGGAAGATGTAAGAGATCTGTAGAATTTTTTTTCTCATTGTATTGGAAAGTGTTGTTCTGTTGTTTGTGCAGAGTGCACTGTTTGTATCTTTGTAATCTTTTTTGCAAGTGCACTGAGTTTTTGTTTTCGTGTGTCGAGATGTTCCTGAACCTGGTTATGATGATTTGAATGTGAAGGACGAGTATTTATGTGCTTGAATATCTTTCTAACCTGGGACATAAGTTTCAATGTTTAACATTGTGTGAGCCTGGCTATGTCTCCTCTAAGGCCGCTGATGCGGCCCACAAGGCGACGTCTCCAAGGGGGAATGTATTCTTGAGATCGTGCAGTGGGAAGTATGTTGTGTTGTTTGATTCCAAGTGCCTGAATGGTTCCCTGTGCCGCACAATAGAGTGTTGTGTATATGTCTTCTAATGTTTGGATATTGTCAAGGTGTTGTGGGATAGTGTGTTTAATGGGATGGTATATGTTTTCATGTGTGTACTTTGGGGAGTGGCGGCCTGAGTGTGGGATCTGTGCCTTTGTATTGTGCGAGTGCAGTGTAGAAATGATCCTGACCTGCACATAATATGTCATTAGTTGTATTGTTGGGGCATATGTACTGAGGGTTAGAGATTGTTTCTGTGTTTTGCGTAATGGTGTGTTCTGGTGGGGTGTGGTTTGGTGTCCTGTGGTTAGATTCAGCGACTTCTTCTTTCATTTGTGCAAGTATGCATAGGAGAATAATATTGTTTACTACAATAGAACGTCGCTGATCCGCTACCAGCTGTTCGCTAAGCCCTAACGATGGATAGGGTGCTTGGTGTAGTGCCTGTCTGTATGGTGTGAGTTGAGTTTAAAACTTTTAACCTTTTTAACTTTACTACAAAACAAAATTCAGTGATTTCCTAATCATTGAAATAAATGTAATAACATAAAATTATTAAAATTCTTATCTTATTGGTTTATTTTATTTATATTTGCAAAATAATGATTTTTTATGCTTTTACGTAAAACGTTTTGAATATGATACTTTTTACCATATTTCTATTTCATAAACTTTTCATTAACTTCTTATTTGGTTTTCTTAAGCGCTTTTTTTCCTTCTTAAATATAACTGTTTGTAACTGCTTAGTAATAAAACGATATTTCTGGGTGTTCTTTTTTTAATATTCCAGAATGACAGAATGAAATTTTCTGTTATCTAAATTACTTAACTGAGAGAATCACAAAAAATGTATTCATTTTATAATTCTAATATGAAACTAATATGAAAATCTTTGAAGTTCTCAGCATGGTTGGAAGAAGTTATGAGTAACATAACAAAATAACGAAATTTTTGATTAACGTATTAAAAAACGAAGATTTTTAAATAAAGTAAATGGAATCAAAACGGAAAAATCTACATAGTTTTTCGTTAAAAGATGTGTCAATATTTTTAATATCATTAGGCGGTGCTCGTTTCTTGTTTTGAATTAACAATATCCTGCTATGCTAATATTCTTACTTATTGAAAAAATTACACTGTTAGGTAATAATCCTCTGTGAAATGATTATTTTAATCTTCTTTCGTTAAGCCTGAATTGGTTTGAAGAAAGAAGGATAAAACTTTCAATAAATGTGCTGTTTTTCTATTTCCCTGCCTGCACATTAGCCAACAAATTCATTGGTTACCTTTGCACGATTCACTTCAATTCGAGTTTTTCTTTCTATCCGTTTAAAGTCTTAAAAATACTAAAATGAGATGTGAAATGACAAATAGGCTAATAATTTTTTTTATTGATACTATTTGTATAATAATTGATGTACAGAGTAATCTGCGTAGATATTAAAAGTATAGTTGTATTCACAAACGAAAGTGTGGATTGGTTCTTGATTAATTTTTCAAGTAATAGTTCTTTAATCTGGAAACAGTTCTCTTCTTCTAGATGAAGTATTCTTTACAATCCTGAGATTCAAATGCACTGACAGTAAATAGTATTCACTATAATTGAAACTAAAATTCTAAACACTGGTTAGAATTAGAGTAGATAGTTAGGTAAAATATATTTTATATTTTACTATTAGGATACTTTCCTATTCACTGAAATAATAACTTAGCACTAAATATAATTACAGTGCAACTTGCATAATTCGAAGCTGAAGGGACCACTACAAAACTTCGAATTATCCAAGATTTCGAATTAAACAAGTTATATCTTTTAACTTTAATTTCAGGTCCACGGAATGCTTGAAAAGATTATTCTGTCAATAAGTAAATATTTATTAGAAAGATCATGGTAGGAAAGACTTAAACACTATATGTATGTAAACAAAATTAATAAGATATATATTATTTGAACAAAATAATAGTTTTTCAAAAAATTGTGCAATGTCTGATTGTTTTGTAGAATTCAGTCGTTTAAGGTTAGGAAAATCATCAAGCATGTTTAGTGAACGGAAAACAGCTTCACTTACTTTGGTTTGTCCTTCAATGTACCGACGAAATTCGGCGCTATCCTGTACTCGTTGGCGATTTGGCATTTCTTCTTCACACCCTTTTCCACCTCGCGAATGACGGCGATCTTTTCAGCGAACGTTAAATTCTTATACACGCGTGGTTTACTGAAAGACATGGTGAAACTGACAGCAGGAAGCTCGAATGGCGTCTGAAGCGTTACGTGTCGAACGGTGGCGGGAAGGGGATTTCAGTTGTTACGTGTCGAATTTCTTAATGATGAAACGCCGAAAAGTCGTTATGGCTCGAAATTTTTTATAAAAAACTTCGAATTATCCACGATTTTTTAACATTGATTTAATAAGAAGTGCAAGGGACTAAGAGAAATCTTCGATTTAACCACGATTTCGAATTAAAGACGTTCGAATTATCCAAGTTGCACTGCATTATATTCTGTAGGGGAATGAAATTATTTTATTCTTTTAAGATGTTACCTTGTATGATATATAAGATAAAGAGGTGTTGTCCGTGGATCGTTGGTTTAAATAAAATAAATCATTAACTTGTTTGCCCCTAGATTTTAACTTAGGCAATTGAACTTTTAAAGATATGAACTACGATATCCAAAAATTAAACAACTCGAATGCGTTTAACAAAATTGCTATATTCTTTTCTTCTAAGATTACATTTCTTAACAACTTATTCTTGAGATTTACTTGAACTTCAATCAATGTAAATTAACATCTAAATTAAGAGTCTCTTCACGTCGTGCGTTGATTATCCCTTGTTCATTAAAATTGACAAAATTAACGTAACTGAAGTTCTTTTAACTTTAAAGCTTTCGTCGTTAGTTTGCTAACTTAAACTGCTGATTCTACCGTGATTCGAAAGTTAATCGATTAATGTTGACTATTACACGTCCTCGTTAGGTAAATGTAACTTGGTCACTTACTTGCATTAACCTTTATGGTACTAATAAGATGTCTTCTTATTCATAAAACGATTGATTGACTCTTTCAATTAATCGTATTACCATGATGAGATCAATCGTAGAATCTAGTCTGGCAGATATAGAACGTTTCTTGATTCAAATTTGTACCTTTCTTCCTCTCCTTGGGAATCGTACAAATCTTGAAAATATCTGCCGATATTCTTCAAGCGAGTTACTTGATGTTGCTTTCCTGTGCTCTTCTTAGCTTCTTAGCTTCTTCCTCCAACATCTTACTAGATCGAATCAACCATCTTGGTTGGTTCTTCTCCATCAGAGATTTTTTTCTTGTTCTGTTGTTATTGGCTTTTGCACCTTGTGTGCATTGTCGAACAGCGTCATGCTACGCGCTGTCCAACATCTCCTGTTCACTACTTGTTATCAATTGTTGACACAGTTCCTAGCTTGTTTTGCACTTGCAAATAATTGGTTTGTGAGTATTAAATTGTTCTCGTTTAAATTAGGCATAGAAATAAAACGTTTAAATATTTCCAATTCAAGCTACTAAATCTATTTCGGAGCACTTAAATAGAATTTAATTGTTCAGCTTGCTTCACAATGTAGACTTTAACTTGCTTCCTAATGATAAGAATTATGTTTAATTTTCCTTGCTTAAGAATTATTTATTCTTATTAGGTATTTAATATATTAATCGTAGCACAAATTATTATCTTGCGATTTGATAGCTTTGAAGAATAAGCTGGTTCTTAGATACAGATAATTATTCGATATTCGCCAATGTCACGCAATTTCAATTCACTATTACTTCATTGATGAATTTATTTCTCAAAAGTTCTGAATAAATTTAGGTTCTTTTAACTCGCCGAACTGTTCGATAAATAAGCTTTCGTTACTCACTTAATTTGCAGTCAGCAATGGTCTTTTAATCACTTGACGATATCGTTCAGTTCACTCGTGATGTTCATAGTTGAATCTCCCGCTCGGGAGACGCGTCTCCTCGTGACGTGTTCTGCATTCCGGTTGTAATTCTGTATTTTCATTGGTGCTAATTCCTCCCGTTGTGTAAACTTTCTTCACTCTTCCGAATTATCTGAATTATTATTTCTTCCGAATCCCTTCTATACTGTGGATACGACTACTCTTCCTAATTAATTTAGGTCGTCCAGAATTCTTCTTTGATTCGGGGAACGCATCCGTAGCGCTGTCTTCGCCATCAGCTCCAGCCTTGTCATGTATCTTAACGGCGTCACTGACGATCTTCTCCGTTGGCTGTAATTATCACTACTTCCAAATCGAGGCTCTGTTGAGGCTTTTGTAGCCTTTCTCTTGTGACGTTTCATGATTTAAATTAAATCCACAATTATTTAAATTTTGTTCAAAGCATATTACGAAATACTTTATTAAATACTTTATTAAATATTTAATTATAAATATTTAAATTAATTTTCACTTCAAGATGTATGCATCATTAAAAATCATAGAAATGAAATAAAGCTTTCGAGTGTGGTTTTTTTATTTTAAAATTTTCATATCTGTTGAATACAAAGAGAAGTATGTTTTTTTATTTTCAGAAGAAATTAATTAAATTCGCACTATTGATCTGAATAGTAAAGTCTGAATCATAATATAGTTCTAATAAATATATTAGGTCTGTAAATACGAAACCGGAATTTGCCCATACACGGCACTACCTGTCAATGTAGTTACCGACAAACCGCGCCATTGTCGCCATTCGTTTATTGAGATCTGACAATTGATTTTCAACTCAAAAAAATACAAGTTTCATACAACAGCATACTTTATAATAGCGTTGAACATGTTGAATTTTGTGCCTGAAAACTACAATTTGCAGACAGCATTGATTTTCTGTTAACATTTGAAGAAAACTGCTGCAGAATCGCATCGAATGCATACGGTGAGCATGCTCTTGGTAAATCACAGTGCTTTCAATGGTTTAAAAGATTCAAAAGTGGCGATTTTGACGTGAGAAACGAAAAAAGTTTGAACACAGCGAATTGCAGGCATTTATTAGATGAGGATGACGCTCAAACGCAACAACAACTCATGGATCAATTAAATGTTACACGAGAAAGAGTCTCCATACGTTTGAACGCCATGGGAAAGATCGAGATAATGGGAAAATGGGTTCCACATGAACTGAATGAAAGACAGCACGAAAACCGAAAAACCACTTGCAAAATGCTGCTCGCCAGATACAAAAGAAAATCAAATTGTGACTGGCGATGAAAAATGGATATATTTTGTGAATCTGAAGCGTAAAAGATCATGGGTTGATCAAGGCGAACTATCGACATCGACTGCAAGGCCAAATCACTATGATAATGTTCTGTGTTTCGTGGGATCAGAAAGATGTGATCTATTACGAGCTGCTAAAACCTGGCGAAACCGTTAATACTAAACGATACCGGCAACAGATGATCAATTTGAATCAAGCTTTGCGTGAAAAACGACGAGAATATCAAAAAAGGCAAGACAAAGTGATTTTGCTTCATGATAATGCACTTTTACACTCAGCGAAACTAGTCAAGGAAACGATTGAGGCGTTTAGTTGGGAAGTAGTTTTGTATGCAGCTTACTCACCAGACTTGGCTTCGTCCGATTACTACTTATTTGCATTGATGGGAGGCAGAACAGCGATTCATTTCTCACGAAACCGTACGAAAAATTGCTGGATACATGGTTTGCCTCAAAAGAGCAACAGTTTTTTTGGTGTGGCATTCACAAATTGTCAGACAGATGGGAAAAATGTATAGCTAGCGATGAGCAGTTCCTTGAATAAAATATCTTTTATCATTAATCGGGGGGCAAAGGCTAATTAGGATTTCCCGGTCTCCGATCAGGTCAAAAACCCTGATGGAACTGATATTTAACTCTTGCGGTGAATATCGGTGAAGTCCGGAGGGCCTAATTGGTCAAATCCACTTTCCTCACCTCCACGCGGGGCCCCCTGGGATCTTTTAAGATGCGAAAGAGAGAGTGGTGTGCGGAAAGCAAGGGGAAGCTACCGCATTTACTTTTCCCAAGAAAAACTGTAAACATGGCATGATGAATCTTTCCTCGGCAAAAAATTCCGGACGTAAACTATCCCCCCATTCGGATGTCCGGGAGGGGGATACTGAGGAAGGTTACATTATGAAGCAA